>BRDA01002947.1:11918-24904 GCA_036984385.1 Crenuchus spilurus | reverse complement strand
TCTCTCTCTCTCTCTCTCTCTCTCTCTCTCTCTCTCTCTCTCTCTCTATCTCTCTCTCTCTCTCTCTCCTTGGGGTGGCTTTGACTATGTGCCTTTTTTGTTTCATTCTCATATTCTGGAATGTTAGTTACTGTCATGTGATTATTGTGTGTGTGTATGTGTGTGTGTGTGTGTGTGTGTGTGTGTGTGTGTGTGTGTGTGTGTGTTATGGGGTTTATGAAATGAAGTAACTCAAAGGAACACAAGCTTTTAAGAAGATTTACATGTAATGAGCTTTTCTTACTGTTCAACACTAAAAAACCATAGGTCAGAGAGAGAGAGAGCGAGAGAGAGAGTGTGAGAGAGAGAGAGAGAGAGAGAGAGAACTAGAGAGTGAGGGAGAGATAGACTGGCAAAAAGACAGACAGACAGATAGGTAGATCATTTTTTTGTCCATTTCAGATGAATTCTGTTTTAGACTGTTCTAGGCAAGGGTCTGCTATAGTTCATGGGACCCCCACCCTTCCACCCAACATAAGCCACAATGTTTTGGACAGGGGCCAGGCTTTAAGCCCCTGGCAGCTCGTTAGTTCTGTGTTACTGACCTGATAGACTGTAAGCCGGCTGGACACACACTCAGACGCACACATGCAGCATGCCTGCATTGATCTTCTAAGGCCACAGGGTGCTGTGGATCCACCAGCCTGAAAGTTCATGCAAGTGTTCTGAGCTCCCTATAGCCTCCTATAGCTGCAGAAGCTCTGAGTCTTATGTAGCTAAACTTTGATTGGATTTATAGTGAATTGCATATTAAAGTGATAACCAAGAGTTAAATTTACCGGCCATGTTTGGAGTCTATATTTGGAGCTGGAAGACTGACATTGCTAACAAACAGTAAAATGAAATAGTCACTTAAATAGCCAAGTCTTTTTGTTAAAATACTGTTCAAATGAAAGAAAACTCTTCTATAAAGTTTCTGTTTTGTATATACTAGGTTTTGTTATGAGCAGTGGTGTATGGTTCTGCAAACTGGGCCACCACAGAGAACCAGCACACCTCTGTTGTAGCTGGTAGCATTTTTGTTTTCTTGCTCTAGATTGTCTAAGCAGTTTGCTGGAGAATGTTAGCCAATATCTCAAAGCGCTTTGATTTCCAGACTAGCAATCAAGCAATCATGTTGGGTAAAAATGTATTTTTCGTGCTACAAATAGCTCTCCCTCCCTCTTTCTTCACATTTTCTTCAACATCTGCTCCAAACTGCAGCTTCTGAGAGAAGCCGTTTTTTTGTGTTCCTCCTTTTTTCTCAGCCATCTGCTACATTTTGAGTTCAGTTACTATTGTCATTTTGCCCAGACCTCTGCCCATGTTAGATGATTGTATTGGTAGTTGCAGCATTAATGACTCTGTCTATGCCCCGCCCACAAATGCAAATTGCTGTTCCTCAGAAAATGGGTTCAGTCTACATTACATAATGATTTAATTATAATAAATTATAATGATGATACAGTTGTTTGAGGAATAAATTTACCTCTCTATGCTCCACCCACAAATGTAAATTGCTACATTTTGAGTTTCTCACAGGTTCAGTTACTGCTGCAATTTTGCCCACTCGTTTGTTAAATTTACAATATTTAATATTATATTTTATATATTATAACAATATAATACATAACTGTTAAATGTGATAATAAATAAATAATTTTATATAAAATAAGAATATAATATATTTAACAATTAATGATGAATTATATTAATGTTAGAGAATTATATAGTTAATTTTGACATTAATTAACCTCTTAAAGCTCCACCCACAAATGCAAAATACTACATTTTGAGTTTCTTAGAAGTTGAGTTACTGGTGCCATTTTGTTAAATTTGCATTATAAAATTATTTAAATATACAATAAATTGTATAAAGGTCTCTAAGCTCTGCCCACAAATGCAAACAATTCCTTACATCTTTTGAACATTTGTATTTTCTCTTTTTCCTTTTGTGTGTACACTGCACACGGTGGGAAACCCGGGTTCTGTATGAGTGCCATAAGGTCAGAAAACTGCAGGACATTCAGGACCTCTGAACTAGCAGTGCTGGCTAAACTGGGAAAAAAAGAAAGTTTTCTGTTTTTTAGCTGCAGGGCACCTTTCAAAGGCTTCCTAATGTATTCATATGCTGGGCTCAGGAATTTAATTTCGGATACATTAACAGTACTTTTTAAACTCTAAGCCTGTTATTCAATTAGTAATCATAAGACATGTTTCATTAACTGCTCTGAAGCAGTACAAATTATAAGAATTATAATTATAACAAATTGCATTATTATTATTATTATTATTATTATTATTATTCGAGCCTCTACCTCTCCTCTTTGGAAGAATTTATATTAGAAAAATATGCTTTATTTGAACCAAATTTTTTATTTACTTTTGATGGAGCTTTGATTTGTCAGTGTGGTCATATGTTATAGTAAAACACACTGTGATTGGTTGGAAACCATTTATATATTATGCAGCATTCTGTGACATCATTAATTTGCCTTGTGCAAATTGTGCAGCTGGTTTTCTTTTACTGTGAGTCTCATTATCATGTTCAGTCAAGCTGTAAGGGGTTAATACTGTTATTGGCTGTAGTGGTAGTTGCACTACACACACACACACACACACACACACACACACACACACACACCACAGAGACTTGACCTTGTTTTCTTTCCTCCTCTTTCAGCAACATCTAATGGCACGATGGAAGGCTTGGAGAATCAAGAAGGTGGAGTGTGCAAAACGAAATCCATGAAAATCGTTATGAAAGTTGGACAGAGTGAGTACAGCACCACTGTTTACCATTCTTATACCACTTGTGCAACACTGAAATGGAAAAATGAAATTTATGTATAAGTACATATATCTACAATCTCTGCTGGTTGGCTGCAGTATAATGTGTAGCTCCGGCATTTCCCGTGTGTTTTCAGTGACAAAGAGCACATTTTCAGTGTTGTTTCTCATCTGTCCCTCTATGTACAGTGTCTGATTCAGTCTGTTTTCCCTTTCCTAATACTGACACCAGAAATGAGTGTGTAAAACATTATTCTACTATATCTTAAAAAGGCGTGGTCTCTGAGCCTTGGGGTTGCTAGGTTCACAGTTTTCCTGCCATAATGGGCTAGTTTGAAAATGTCACTGTGGGTGGCAATTCAAAAGTCTTGCATTTTGTGGTGCTTTCAAAATGATTATAATATTATTATCAATATAATGTTAAATCAGTTATTTTCAGACATGTGACACCTTGGATTTTGGGCTAGTTCAGCTTCTGAAGGCTGGGTTTTAGACAAACTTTGGCTTGGTAACACCAGTGAGTTAGAAATAGTCAATCCATGCATTTGTGCATTTATGTGTGTATTTACCCACTTTGCGACTAACAAAGGATTATCTTGGGTGTGTGTGTGTGTGTGTGTGTGTGATTACATGTGATACTATTTATTAGGGTTTATCCGGTACTGATAAAGCATTTGTGACAAGTACGATCACGATACGAGTAAAACTCGTCAATATCTATGCTTGTGCTGAAGGAAAATCCTCACTGGGTAACTGACTGTCTTCATGATCTGTGATTGACCAGTCACACAGAGCTCTGCCAGAGCTGTGCCGCACTCTCACTCCCTCTCACACAGTCACTCAGTCACACGTGCATGCACACACAGACAGGCACACACACACACACACACACCTTAATTCAATATACTTTTTGGGGAAAAAATGCCAAGAACATTTAGTAAAAAATAAATAAATAATTGAAAGAAAAAATCTGTTTGATCATAAAATAAAAAAAAAATGTAAAAAGGAAGTTTTGTTAAGTATGACAACTCTTGTTCATTAATAGTAAATAAATTGTTCTCTTACTTTTATGGTCAAAAACGTTGATTTGAATCTCAGTGTTGAGGCTGTTCTGTAAATAGTTTTCAAATAAACAATACATATAGCAACGTCTGATCAATCCATATCAATTTCAGACTTAAAATTATGTACAGATTTAAGCCCCACACACTTCTGGTTAAACCACACCCAATTCTGATTTAGGCCCCACCCACTCCGATTATATAGATACGTATACAGATAATTTAGATGGTTGAACAGATACAGGTACAGGTAGTGGTGTACTCGCTCATCCCTACTATTTATTAAGGCTTAAATATATGACACAGCATCCTGCATGAAAATATCAGTCATTAGGTTTCTTTGTGTTCCTGTAATTACTGATAGTGATTATTGATAAAGCATTTTGCCATGTTGATTACAACTGTCTCCACCCACTATATCTGTCTCATACATTTTGAATTAATCTTGAGTGCGTCTGCTTTAATTAAATACCCTTCTTAACATACATGAAAACACACTCTGCTTTAGCTTTGAATTTATTCATGTTTTAGTGACTGTGTTGATGAAATATAATATAAAATGTAAAATAATTGAAGTAAAATACAGTTGTGTTTGAAAGTTTGTGAACCCGTTGGAATTTTCTATATTTCTACATAAATATGACCTAAAACATGATCAGATTTTTGCACAAGTCCACAGTTATTGCTGCAAAGGGGGGTCACACCAAATACTAAAAGTAAAGGCTCACATACTTTTGCCATTCACAAGTATGCAATGTTAGATTATTTTCCTCAATAGAGAAATGACCAACTATAGTATTTTTGTCTCAGTTGTTTAATTAACTGGATTCTCATTATCTGCTTTTAGGACTTGTGTGAAAATCTGATGATGTTTTAGGTCAGAAATAGACCATTCTAAAGGGTTCACAAACTTTCAAGCACCACTGTACATTCAGGTTATTTTTGTTTAGACACAAGCAAATTCATTCATATCATGTTTTTTTCCAGATCCCTCAGACCCTGCTCCTCCGAAAGATTACCCCACCAGACATCCACCAAAACACACTGACACAGGCAAAAACACGAAATCCAATGAAGTGCTCGACAAACAAGGTACAGCTCTCTCTCTCTCTCTCTCTCTGTGTCTGTCTCTTTTTCTGTTTGACTTTAGTTAGAGTGTATTAGTCAGTGTAATCCTCTGTAAATCAGTCTGAAGCGCTGGACACTGCAGTCTGTCCAGCTTGTCTCCCCCCTGGGATAAACCCACAGGAGGCACTGTCTGCCCCCATGAAGTCCTCCATTGTGCTGAGGCATTTTATAGCCTATGTATGCAGTATAATGGAATCCAGTTCAGTTTACCTCTGGTCAGTGTTCAGTTCTGTCACCGTGTGTGTGTGTGTGTGTGTGTGTGTATACATATATACGTACATACAGTGTATATTAAACTAAAACCTAATATATGAACACATATATTAGGACATTTTGTAACTTAATTTAAAACTTCTTATTTTGTTCAAAGTTCAAGTGTGAAGACTTTGTTGTCACAGTAATTTGCACAATGAGGAAACAAGTTTCCATGTACAATGAAATTCTTCCATTTCTCCTCGCCAAGCCAGATAAAAGATTAAAAAGTACAAGATACCAAAAATAATAATACATACAAAATAAATGTAAAAGCCTATAACTAAAGAAATATGATAAAAACACAAGTATTGTTTTTTTGTAATCAAGCATTATTAAGATTTTTTATCTAATTCAGTATCACAGTTTGTAATGTGAAAGAATCTCTGATTTTTTCTGCAACTTAAAATTTTACATTTGCTTTCCTCTTCACAGTAACTGAATTGTACAATAGCTTAGACATTTCCAGTAATGGAATCTCACAATATTATTTTTATTTTACAGTAATTTATTCTACTTGAATTTAATCTTACGTTACCTTTTTATATTAAGTTAACTTTAACAAAATAAACAATATTTATATATTACAGTAAATTGATTTTTCATTATTTTATACTAACGTTTTTATAGTAGTTTTATAAAGCTGGTGAGCTTTACAGTAACCAAATCACACATTAACTTTGACTTTTACAGTAACAAAATCAGACTGTATCTTTAACATTTACAACAATTTCAAAATGTTAAGGTTTCTCTAATAGTTTACAGCAATTTTGAACTTTACAGTAACTTTGAATTTTCACTTCATGTTTTACAGTAAAAACAGTTTGTGTCCTGTTTTCTTTTCTTCAAACACCTTTCTGACCCTTTTCTCTTCCTTCTCCAGGAGCGTTTCCACGTGAAGGTGAGACAGGTGAGGGTGGTGGTGGGGGAAAATCCTCTTCTGTGATTGGCTCTGAAGTGGCGCTGTTTGCTGGCATTGCTTCAGCCAGCGTAATTGTCATCATCATCATCATCATGCTGGTGGTGCTGCTGCTAAAGTACAGGAGACGCCATCGCAAACATTCACCACAGCACGCCACCACGCTGTCACTCAGCACACTGGCCACACCCAAACGAGGTGGGGCTGGGGGCAACAACAATGGCTCCGAGCCCAGTGACATCATCATCCCTCTTCGGACTGCTGACAGCGTTTTTTGCCCACATTATGAGAAAGTTAGTGGGGATTATGGTCACCCAGTTTATATTGTCCAGGAAATGCCTCCCCAAAGCCCAGCCAATATCTACTACAAAGTGTGAGGGCCATGAGGGTCCATTTTAACCTTTGACCCTGCCCACTCCCCTGTTTCTCGATGAACCACCCTCCTCAGGGGTTGAATCGAGCTCATGCCTCACAGATACCTGCCTCCTCCCAGTGGCTGTTGTAACATTTTGTTTATTCTGTTTTGTTTGAATATTCCTTATTATTATTACCAGTATAGATTTCCTCAGTGGTGGAGTGAGGCTCCTAATATGCTGCTCTTCACCCCCCTCCCCCTGCAAAATGGTGGGAAAAAATGATGACACGTGCACTGTACTGGACTCTGAGGATCCTATAATGTGCATGAGTGTTGATGAGACATGTGGGGACACTGGGAAGGGGGGTCCGTGTTAAAATAGTGAGGGGACAAGGAGGCCGATGAAATGTCCTTTTCTGATGTACTGTAGCAACCTCCCTCATAGGACTTCACAGCTGGAGAGCGATGGAGGACAAGTTGAGGAAAGCCTGACCGTGAACTAATACAGGTCTCCTCAGCTCATCGTCAAGAGACACATGAAAGTGGACGCAGCACATTGGCTGCTGCTAGTTGGATTTTACAGGAAGAACGGAAAACAGGAACTTCTTTCCATCATCATCTTCAGACATTCTGGAGTTTCCTGTTTGGGACACTAAAGTGTAAAATCACCTGTTTCATTCGCCTTCTTGGTCACTCGTACTGTTTTTCGTTCATTTCCACCATCCCTTCACCTCTAAGCCTCCTTTTCTTCTAAAAAGTTGATTCTCACCAACCGTTACTTGAAGGCTTTTTCATATGGTCATAAGTCTTAACTTCTATTGTCATTCCGTGGTATTGTTCCCATTGTTGATTTCTTTTGTAGAACACTTTTTGTAGATATCTTTTTGTGCTGGTTTACTTACGTGATGTTTTGTATGTCGCGTGGGATGCACGTCAAACATGTGCACACAGACACATTAACATATACACTTTTTGCTCACGTACATCTGTGGCCAAGGGCTAGAGAACGTGAAGAGAACCGAGGGGATAGGAGGTCAACTTAGGCATGGATTTTGTTTCAGTTTTGTTATCTTTTCTGCTAGCTAGGTGGGGGAACCATGTGAAAATTTTAGCAGCACTTTTATTACCCCCCCACCTGGCCCATGCAGAACACAGACACATATATTCACAATATACTCAACACACTTGGGGTGTAAAATAGACCACCAGATGTACTGATTAGGAGAGTGAGCTAAATGGCAGCAATGGTGCCTGCAGGTATGGATGTTAGCGAAGGCATGTTAACTGAAAATCTGGCATTGGCAATAAATCTCCCATTCCCCATGTATACCAATGGTCCACGGCGGTCCGGTCCCTCTCTGATGAACTGGTGCTGTAATACTTGCGCAAGAAAAGCACAGGGTCAGCTAACACATTGCTATTAGAGTAACAATTATTATTATTATTATTATTATTATTATTATTATTATTATTATTATTGTAGTTATTATTTACTTGTTTGAATGAAATACAGAAGACTTAACATCTTTTGGTGATTATTTCATTGTTTAGTTGTACAGTTGAGATATTTTTGGTTAAATGTGGAAAAAGGAAAAAGTAGAAAGAATTTATTTATGATACACAGAGCACACAAATGGCCAGGCAGGAAGAAAAATAGAGGCATAATATGAATAATTTAGTTAACAGGCACATTATGCAAATGTAGAAATGTTCCCTTTTATTGTTTTTTTTTTGCCCCATTCACACAGATTTGAAACCTACACAGATAGTTGCCTTTTCAACCACAAACATATATAACACACACACACACACACACACATATGCGTACAGGCGGGAATGGGTCAGCTTTGGAAGAAGGCCCCAGAGAAAACAGCATGTTGGGTTTAAAATAGCTGAAAGGAATGAGATGGAAAGGCCAGAAACAGTCCAGAGGAAGGGCAAGTCTGGCAGAAGTTCGCACGGCGAGGGTAAACTAAACCAGCTCTGCAGGCATGGCTGTCTCATTTGATGAAGCTCAGAGGTTTCAAGCTTGAATCAGGGCCTCTCACATGGGAAGGAGCATAGAGGCTTGCAAGCAAACCAGATTGGAATTAGCTTGGGCTAAAAATTGTAATTCAGACACGATGGCAACTTTCATGAAAAACAGAGTTGACACAGAACATAAAGAATCTGCTGGTAGAAGCACTTTGTCACTAAGGAAGTCACTAAGTAGCTGCTCCCCATGGGACAGCCTGGATTATTTCCCACAGTTCTCTTCGTCCATAAACTCTCACAAGAAATGACACACTCTCCCTTCCCCAGGTCAAGCTTTTCTGGTGTGACGGTGTGTGTGGTCATCCATATGAAACCATCCACCCCGTCGTTCCCATTAACTTCAGACATGAACGTAGACATTTTTTTTGCAGTTTTGGTACCTTTGCGATTTTTGGGAGGTTTTCGCTGTGGGCCAAAGTCACATATGGCCATTTTTGTTGTTGTTCATCGTGTTCATCTGTTCATGGAGATCATGGAATCTCACCAAGAAGCCAAGCCTATTGTGTGATCTGAGGTTTGTGCCTCTGTAAGAGGCTGCAAAATAAGCAAAAATATGCAATTTTTATTTATTTTTGTAACAATTCAGAGAGAGAGAGAAAATACACCTATAGAAAAGTGTTCTTAACCACTGAAATGAGTGATGAAAAAAATTAAACAAAAACAATACAACACAAGCAAAACACCACAGTCCCGCTGTGTTTGCTTCATTATTTTCTTAAATAGTGTTCTTTTCTAGGAGATTTCTTTAAATTTTTTGTTGTTTTTTTAACTTTGTGCAGTAGGTATTTTGAGGTAAACTGTGAAAACACATTCACTAATCTGAGCAGTCAATTTGAACTAGTTGACAGAACACATACATGCCACTGTTTGGTTACTGTCCAATACGGGCTTAAAAAATGACAATCTTCTTAGTTTCTTTGAATCTGAAGACATTTTTGCTTTTGACTTAGCAAGTCGCTAAAACATTCTGCTAACACTGCTAGATTGTTGAGTGTTGCCCTGTAGCACTGGGATGGAAATGTTGTTTATGCTGTTACTGGAATGTTTTACGAAATGCTAGATGAAGCGTCTTCGGGCGACTGTAAAATGCCTTGCTCGTTGCATCATCCCGAGTTCAGAGGACTCAGTAATTTTTTGCACCGTACATCATCTGTAAGCAAGAAGCTGTAAATACATTCATGTTTGTACTGTATATGAATCCCGGGTTGTTACAATAGCCTTATTCACACATTTTTAGGAAAGTAAATGAAAAAAAAAATATGGAAAAAAATTATACACTAAAAAAACTAAAAACAGCATACTACTTTTTTTGGTAAATAGCTTATGTAAATATCGACAACAAACCCAATAAAACAATTTTATAAACTAAGATGTTTTGTACAAAATTGGAATTTTTTGCTATGTATTTTAGCTAGCACTCGTTGGAAAGGTCCTCAACCATTCCCCCCATCACCCCACCCTGTTTGCACTGTTTTCATGTTGATTTGGTTTAAAAAAAATAAGGCAAAACAAAAGAAACAAGAGAGTTGCCAAACTGACTGCTGCATATTTGTGCCATACGTGTGTACCATAGATATTTATTTAATTAGTTCTTTTGTTTTTTGTTTTATGTTTTGGTTTTGATTTCTATCCAGTTTGTACGCAAATTCAGTATTACAGTTGAGTTTTGTTTGGTTTTCCTATTTTGACTCCTCCCATTTCTGCTGTTTGTCTGTCCATTGCTATGGTTTCCCAGTGGCTGTAGCTCCGCCCCTTCCCGTGCAGTAAGAACTGGTCAGGCCGTGAAAGAGTTAAAAATGACACACATTCCACCAGTCTGTTACAAACTGAAAATGTTTTTCAATAAAATGTTTTTCCTATGGAACTTCCTAGTCTTTTTTTTATAAAATACTTAACTGTTCAAGCTCCCAGTCCATACAGCCTATTTATGTAAACTAAGTTGGCAAAACAATCCAGACTGAATTCATTGTTTGTGGGATGGCACAGAAACCAACCTATTTATAAATATCTGCACCCTTTTAAATACCCTTTTTCACAATGAAGTTACAAGGAATGTTTCAGGCTGGGTTGTCTGAAACTAGCACAATGCAGAGCAAAAAGATACTGAGCTCAATTACAAATATCTCTATTAAAGGCACAGTAAAATATGGTAACAGAGAAATTAATTATGGCTGTCTGTTTTTTGTACATAAATGAACTTAGAAGAAGAAAACAAAATCCAAAGTTCAAATGCAAGCTTGCAAACATTAATGCTGTTTAAATGAACTAGTAACGGAATTTAATTTGTTTCACAAATTATATTTTCTAATGTAGTTATAAAACAATCTCATGCTTCACCAATTAGCATGGTACTAAATAAATAATCCATCACATCACTGTGTTACTAAGTAATCTCAGACTTGCTTAGGGTGACCAGATCTGAGGTGATGGAAAAGAGGAGACCTTAGAGGGGTATTTGGGGGCGTATAATGTATTATATGTTCAAAAAATGTTTTTTTGGTGCTTGAACACAAATTTTATTATTATTAATAAATATTGACAAATTATGATTTATATTTTATTATTACTAGTTACTATTAATATACTAATAATAACTATTAAATGTTATTATGAATAATAAAATAAAAATGTATATTATTCATTAATAAAATATTAATACATTATTACATATTATTTATTAATATTAAAACTGTTAAAAGTATGTAGCATAAAATTATAACCCAATCCTTTTCAGTCAACTTCACTTAGACCTTAGGGGGGTATTTGGGGGCGTATAATGTTCAAATAAAAAAATTTTTGGTGCTTGAACACAAATTTTATTATTATTAATAAATATTGACAAATTATGATTTATATTTTATTATTACTAGTTACTATTAATATACTAATAATAACTATTAAATGTTATGAATAATAAAAATTTATATTATTCATTAATAAAATATTAATGCATTATTACATATTATTTATTAATATTAAAACTGTTAAAAGTATGTAGCATAAAATTATAACCCAATCCTTTTCAGTCAACTTCACTTCTGCTCATTATCACCAATGTTACACATGTTTGGACTGTATGGTCAATAGATCTTATTTACACAGAATTATACCTAATTTTTGAGTAAAAATAAGCAGAAATTCTTAATTATTTTGACAATAGTTACACTTAGAGGCATGTAAATTAAGAGCGTAACTTTGGGTCCAACATTGAGGGGGTTGAGCTGTCTGCATATTTATTTATTTATTAAATAATTTACTTTTCTAAAAGGATTCAGGAGATTTTGGGTTAACCGTATTAGAAATACATTGTAATGCTTTTACTATGTATTTATTTAACTTTCTTTGTATTTACTCTGCACCTTAAAAATTAAGAAATGCGAAGCAAACTAACGGAGCTAGCTAAAATACCTGAACGGGTATTCATAGTGTGTCTGATACACAGCGGCATAGTTATTCAGTCATCAGTTAACAATACATATACATTTACCTCAATTTGATTTTTCCGCTTTTTACAAGGCGGGGTTGTCGACCAACAATGAAAAAATGTTTTTTGTCCACTTTTTGGTGCTCTTTTCGTGTTTTCTTACGACACCTACTCCCCCAGCAGCTGCTTGCACAAACAAGCAAACGGTAAGGGTTGCCAGGTCCAGCAAAAATATCCAGTCCAAAGTCACTCTAAAACCCGCCCTTCAGAAGCTTGAACTAGCCCAAAATATGTCTGTCACAAGTTTGAAGCAAATGGCAAAACAACTATGAGTACGACTTAGTATTTTGTTTTATAAGGGATTTTTTATCAGTCATTAATAATATAGCAAAATTACTGTTTATTAATAACAGTTTTATATCCCAGTCAAGAACATTTAATAGTAACATAATTAGCAAAAAAAAAGGAACCGTGTGTGTGTGTATGTCTCTCTCTCTCTCTCTCTCTCTCTCTCTCTCTCTCTCTCTCTCTCTCTCTCTCTCTCTCTCGCTATCTCTTTTTTTCAGGCTGTACTTCCTTATGTCGATATGTTCTCCTCGTTCGTATTGTTGCATTTAATCTTCCAACACCTACTTTTCTTGTTGTTTTTGGTGGCCGCGGTAATTTTTAAAAGTAGCCCCAAAAAACGCAGCCTGACACGCTTGAATTTTCACCCGCGACTGGATTTTCAAACAAGCCCAATTTGGCGTTAAAACCACGAACCTGGCAACCCTGCAAACGGCGAGCGCTGCTGCTTGGCGGAGCCAAGCCGGTTGAGTGATACCAAGTTTTTGTGGGGGAAGGGGGGGTTACATTACCAAATGATTAGACATGCTAGTATTTTACCCAAAATTGATCATGAATAAAGAAAATTAACAAGTTATTCATGAAAGATGTTTTTGTAAATTGAAATTATGTGACTTTATTGGGGGGGTTATAGTGATTGGATCAGATTATTGGGGGGGT
>BRDA01002947.1:3066-11908 GCA_036984385.1 Crenuchus spilurus | reverse complement strand
GGGGGGTCATAACCCCCCTATCCCCCCCGCAAATTACGCGCATGATGTAAATAGATGGCTTATCACAGACTGGTAGACACACACACACACACACAGACACACTCAAATGTAAATATTAATGAATTTTAAAATGAAACCGCTGATATAAAATACGTCTAGCTGACGTGACACAGGCAAAACAAATGCTCAACAGATGAATAACTTACAGGTGAAAATGGACTGCTGGCCAAATTGCAGTTCAGACTCCATTTGAGGGAGTGACAGCGGCAAAGGCCAATCACACATTAGCAAGAAACGGCAGAGCCAATCATGAGCTTGCGGCAGCCTAAAGGGAAATTGGCTTGGATTTCAGCTGGGTCTCCATTTAATATAGCATAACATCTCACTAAAGCGAATCAAGCGAAATAGGGGGAAGGCGAGACTAGTTTGTGAACGAATCACTTCTCGAGTACAACAAAATCCCGGACATGTGAAATTCTGCCCGGACGTTCTTTTTAAGTCTCAAAAAGAGGACATGTCTGGGTAAAAGAGGACGTCTGGTCACCCTAGACTTGCTTATGTGGTTTACTGTGTAAGGTAAAGTACAGGCAGTGTCTGGCTTTAATGACTAACTTACATTTATATGCTAACAGTATTTAATAAATTCTCTGAAACCACATAATATCTGAGGTTACTGAACAACTCAACACAGTTTAAGGAAAGTGATGACTTACACATGCAGTTAGCAGGATGCTAATTGGAATGTTAGCATCATTTATTTGTTAGCCTAATTAGCCTCAGCCTCATTAACTCCAGTACAAAATTAAAAGAAGCAAACTTCAGATACCAAACCACACTGATTGATAACTTAAGGAAGAAGGTAGGAAACTTTAATTGAGATTTAGGGTTAGAATACATTTTTTTTAAACAGTTCTCCCACTCCCAGATCAGACAATGATGTGGTAACACCCAACTGACTACCCTGATATTCACTTGAGAATGCCTATAACCTGTCACAGTTTAAACTTTGATTATATTTCAGCTAAACACTCATCAGTGTGGCACTATGCACTGCATGACTATTGAAACCAGATGTAAATAAATCAGATTCATCAGGTATAAATCTAGGATATGTTCATATTCTTTGCTCAAGCTATGTTAACAGTACAGTGGAGGTCAGTTTGAACAACGACATGCAAAAACCTGAAATATGCATATGAAAACATTCTTCCTTGCACTAGTCTGTTCTTGATATAATTTCTGCAAGTTTATCTTCATGAAAATGATCTGGTGGTGCTTATTTTCATCAGATCAGGTTTCATTGACAGTCCTTTCGTTTGAATACTGCTCACAGTACAAGAGCACAATGTGAATTCTTTCAGCCTGCTAGTGTTTGATGTTGAAGATGAGGGTTTGGAGGGAAATGCTGAAGAGCTGAATTAATGGTCTAAAGTTTCTCCCCCGCTCTTCTCCAGTTTATCTGAAGATGCTCACGCAGAGGGGTGACAGTGGAAAAACATTTGCTTCTCTGGAGGTGTGCTACATTTTGCCCTCTATTCATCTTTGTTGTGGCATAGTGATGTTTTTTTCACTGAATCATCTGAAAGTCATCCACTTCCCACGTTCACGTTCCCAGCTATCTGCTCAACTCTTTTGAACCTTTTTCCTTCATACCACTGCTGATCTTCTGCTGAAGCCACAAATGACATGTTGCAAGCATTTAATAGATTTTCTTTCTCACTAGAAACCACAACCTTGAAAAAGCAACCTCTACCGAAGCCTTTCTTTCAGGCGGTCTGCAAGTTCTCACAGGTTCTGCTCTTTTCATGGCTCTGTTCTGGTTTAGATATCAACAGCAATGAATTCTTAAAAAGGTGGCATAAACAGTTTTCTAAAACTGTCACACGAAAGACAAGCCACTTTGAGAGAGGCCATCTCCAGGGGTTTCCTCGAAAGTTATCTGTGCCATTTTTCTGCCCACGGTTTATTGTTGTGTTCCGGCTTCTCCTGCATAAGCCTTTGTTCCTCCCTATCCTCTAGCGGCTCAGAATAAATAGCATGATATCAAACTGAAGGCATGATAAATGTGCAGCTTAAAAGCTTCTTGCGTTAGGTTGGCTCCTACTGGGACTGACCCTAAGAGCCTGCTGTTCTAGAACTTGGCGTCCAGAGGATTTTTATGTTAATGTGGTCAGATGATATGCTTTAAATGAGCTCCATGTAGACGGTTGAACTGTGGGCCCAGAATAGACATAGACAGCGAGGCAGTATGTTGCTTCAGGCTGACTTGCAGGCTCCACGGGGCTTCAGAAGCAAATCTCAGCATGGTTGGGATACATGCAGACCAAGATTTCTTCTGAAGACCAAAGTGTCTTATTTATCCAGTTGTTATTATGTTCATGTAGATGATTGGCTGTATGGCCACAATTATCTTCATCAGACTGGATTTCACAAGACCACAGTGCTCATTTCTATTTCACCAGCAGAACAATGCCACACAATCTTCTGTAAATAAAGGTAGAAGCCTAATCAGTGAATTCAGGTGATAATATAGATGGGCTGGAATTCTCATTAAAATAATGGCTTCTCTTATCTATAGTCAATAAGCCCATGTTTGAAGTCCAAGTTTTGATTCTATGGTTTAAAAGCGAGAACTGTAAAGCTTGGTACCAAACACTAGAACTCAACAGTCATATAAATAGTCCAGAAAACTTTTCCAGAACCTCATCCAGTTATTAGAGTTCTGAATAGTTGATGTGGTTTAGGACACAGCATAACTTACTGTGAACTATAAAATGAATAACACCTCACTGCTACAGACACTTAAGACAGCAGCATGGCTGCTATCTGATCTTGAATATAAAATATTCTAGATCAGCACTTCCTACCTTGACTCTTTTCTATAAGATGGCAGATGTAGCATTCATCTACATACATTTGTATTATTTCAAAGCTCACAGTCAGTCATAATGTGTCTTAAACCACACTGACTAGTCTATGAGACCTTAATTAAGATGTGAATGTATATTGTGTGGGAAGTTTTCATGATTACAGGAACAAATGGGTTAATTTAGTTGGCTGTTGAGTTCTACCATTTAGTAGCAGTTCTCAAAGAAGCCAGATAAAAAGAAGTCAGAAATCTCATCAAGACTTTAAGTTCAGATCTCAATTAAGCCTCAAACTATGCTTAGATCTGCTGTGCAAATGTTCCTTGCAATGATTTTGTTATTATTTTTGTTTATGAAGAGGCTTTCAGTGAGGCTAAAGTGTTTAGGTGTTTTAACTCTTTAAAGCTAAAGTGTTTAAATCTTTAATCACATAAATGCAATTTCATAATATGCATTCCCTCTGGTGTTGTTATGATTATTATGTGACTGGCTTCCAATGCTTTCTGGTGATGCAATTTCCTTTCAGTCAAAAACTGGAGAAGTTTGTCCCACCTCCAGCATCATGTTGACCATTTTAGGGAATTTATGTTGACTAATCAGTTAGCATACTTGGAGTCCTAAATTCATCTGATTGTACTTTGCTTTGCACAATAATCATTTGTTGAGAAAAAAACCTTACGTTTTTTAAAATAAACGGGATGTATTGACATTAAGAAGTGGACTACTGTGGATAGAATCACCTAGTAAATATTTAAAACTGCTCAAACATGATAACGTCCCCTTTAACAAACATTAGTTAAGAATATTTAACTAATACAACCTCACCTCTACAGACAGCCACTTCAGACAACAGCAGGGCTCCTTATTCCTCCTAATTTATGGTTATGACCACTAAAACAAATTCTAGAGCAGCATTTTCTAAGTCATTGACTAGTCTAACAGACCCTAAATATGCTCTGGATGTAGTTTGAGAGGGTTGAAGAAAGTTTTTGGTCACATTTTTACAGAAATGACTGGGCTAATTATGTTATAGTATTTGTTAGCATTGTTAGCCTCATTGATTGATTTATATTTGTTATCAGTGTTAGCCTTGTAGCTCCAGTTATGAATTGAAGAAACTTTCTACCCCTGCCAACCCTCACCATTCTCAACTAGAGTCATCCAAGTTCCTGAGAATTAGTCACTAGGGATCTGAAGTGGGACATCAACATCAGGTCCATCACAAGGAAAGTCCAGCATCTTGTGTCAGCTGAAGAAGTTCATCCTGCCTCAAGAGCTGCTGGTTCAGTCCTACACATCAATTATATTTTGTCATCATCGTCATCATCATCTTCATCACAGTCTGCTGAAGGTCTGCCACCAAATCTGACATACAGAAACTGCAGCACATCATCAGTTCAACAGAAGAGATCACTGGTGCTATCCTGCTTACCCTGTTAGATCTGAACACCTCCAGAACAAGCAAGCAAGCAGAGAAAATCGTCACAGACCCATCACCCCTGCCACCACCTGTTTCAGCTTCTTCCCTCAGGCATGTGCTTCAGTCAACTTAGGGTCAAAATAACCAGACCTCAGAAAAGCTTTGTTCCCCACAATATCAGAATGATGAACAAACACATCACATAAGTCTAGCTATGATACCAGACTTTTGTACCTGAACACTTCCAGATTCTATTCTAAAAGTACAACCTCTCATTATATTTATGTTTTTCAATTTTATTCCTTTTATAGTTTTGCTACCTCCCACAGAATTGCAGCACTCACAATTATTTTATTCTATTATTATTACTCTAATCATTTTCCCTTCTGTTCACCAATGTGTGTGTGTGTGTGTGTGTGTGTCCTTGTATTTCTCTTAAATGAGAACTAAAAGTCCTCATAATGATAGGAATGGAGGTCAGATCTGTTAAAGTTGGGACATTTTGATGGTCCTCACAAGAAAGGTGCCATTTTCATTACAAACTTTTTTTGGAAAATTGAAAAGATCAGAATCATTGAGTTTGGTTGACAATGTTAAGCTTAGGTTTATTTTTTACGCAGTATTACACAAATGAATAGAAAGTCCTCACTAGTATAGTACTACCAAAATGTGTTTGTGTGTATGTACCAGGTTTATGCCATGTTGTGGGGATGAAAACCTGTTTAAACACTCAGGTTGTGAGGACCTTTCTTCCTTGTAGCGACTACAAAGCTGGTTCCTGCAATGTAAATCATTACATTTTAAGGTGAAGACATGTTTTGAGGTTAAAGTTAGAGTTTTAAGGTGTTTGTGTGTGTGTGTGTGAAATTGTGAAAATGTTCTTCAAACAATATATATACAGTATATACATTTGTTTTTGCTGACTGTATTAAAATTAACGGAGGCTTAAACTTTAATACTGGTGATTGCCTCTTTTAGATAGAATGTTTCTTGAGAAAGGTTTGATAAGGAATAAAACTTTAGTTCATTGGTTTCATTGGTATGGTGTCAGTAAAGAGAGCTGTATTAATCCCAGGGTGTTGCCTGAAGAGTGTTGGGTTTCTGTTTGGAACTGAAGGCTTCCACACCTTTTCCATTGCACAGGTCTGTGTGTTTCTGTCTTTATTTACAAAAAAAAAAATCTGTCTGAGTTTCTGCTCCGTCTGAATTCTCCTGAGCCTGTTTGACCGCTACTGTACACCCGGGGACTCATGGGGCCCCACCCTCTATGTGCAGGACAATTGGACAGTGTGTGAGCACACTTGCCTTTATGTGGCGGTGTGCTGGTGTGTGTTTGTTAATGTGGGTGTGCTCCCATTTTAGGTGTGCGGACACACGTTTCAGTCTGGGTGTGTATGTAAGTGTGTGCGAATTGTGACTCAATCCTCCTGACACATCCAGTGACTCCGCATTTGAATTCAGGATTATGAGACGCATCAAGGAAGTGGTGAAGCCAAACACAAAACTACTCCAACTATTTCACATTGAGAAAAAGATGCTCTGCAAAAGATATTTATGGAATTGTTTTCTTTTTTATAGATCTTCATGTTGCTCTAGGCAACACCTTTATCACATTTCTCTTGTTTCATATCCAAGTGTCATATTCCAATTTACTCCCACATGGATTTCAATATGCCAGAAGTGATTTTATACACAGTAAATACAGATAGACATTTGTGATGTTATACACAGTTTATCTTTGAAAAATACCCTTATTTATACCTATTATATTTAAGTGTCTTGTTTATTGGATTTTAGATGTCTCAGTAGAACAGAAAGCAACATTCTGTCTTTTTTAATACAGGCAGTTAAAACCTGTTTCTAAACTGTTTTTGCACCTGCTTGAAAATGCCAGCCAAGCTATCATTTTGGAAGTACATTAGTATCAATCTATTTTGGCCAAGAGTGGTTCCATTCAAAAAACATATCTCCACATTTTCCCACATTCCCCAAATGTCAATGATCAGCCAATATCTTTTGAAAGTTCAAATTTGTGCTTCTTTAATTTAGAACGGGAGCTGTGATAACAGTGATGCTAACAAACTCTATAACTCAACAGTTACCCTAAATAGATCTGCAAAAAATGCATCAATAAAACAGCTCTCAAAGTCCATCCAGATCTTATTAAAGGTCTCAGAGATGTTGGTTTGGTTTAGGACATAGTATAACTTACTGTTAGTTTAAAATAACAAAATCTACCTGAATACTACTTCTGACATCTTACACACCTCAGACAATTTTGAAAATGATGGTCCATAAATGCTAATCCAAGATCAGTGGATTCTATCAGCCCTGCTGCTGCCTGACATGTCTACCTGTAGTGGTGAGGTTTTTTAATGTTATAGTTCACAATCCTACTGTGCCCTAAACCACATCAAATAATCTGTGACACATTAATTCAGGGGTTTCAGACACATTTTGAGGATATACTTTGATGAAAACTAACTGGGTTATTTAGGTAACTATTGAGTGTTTGTTAGCAACATTAGTCTTGCATCTGATCAGATTGTGGTGTGAGAGTTCTTTAGAGTGGAACCTTGGTTATTGTTTGCTCTTTTGTCTTTTTGCCAATTCAGTTATTGGTTAAAGTTATATATAACTTTTTTGCAGCAATTTTGTCCCAGTTATCGTTCACCTGCTTATGTCGGCGTGCCAATGTGATTTTCTGCTAATTTAGCAAAAACAAAGCATTCACCCACGTATTCGTCACTCGCCTACATGTTCATTGTTCATTATGACTTATTTTCTCGTTGTTTCTTGTTAATAGCACCCAATATGGGTGCAAAAACAAATAGCGGCCAAGAACCCCAACACTGGGTGTACAAAACAAAGGCTGCTAGCTGGACCACACCGGCATGTTCTAATACAGAGCATAAACCCGTAAGAGTGATGTTAAATGTTCATTTATCCATTTCATTAGTCTTTTGTATTTATTTCTAATTGTTTTATGTATGTAAAACTACAGTTATTCTATATAAAATGTATTTTTGTTCATATTTTGGAGAACTGATTAATTGGATTTACATTATTTCTTATGGGAAATATTGTTTCAGTTTTTGTTCATTTTGGTTATCATCAGGCACTTTAGAACAGATTAATGATGAAAACTGAGGTTCTACTGTATATGAAATTTAGTGGTTGCATGCTTGCTGATTTAATATGAGAAACAAACCAACAGAGCATAATCAGCCATTCAATTACAGTCAAACTGTTTACATAATCTCAGTAATAAAGCACCTACCAATAGAATGGCCCCAAGAGCAAAACTGATATGGCCCAAACTTGAGATACATCCAATATTTACTAGCAGCCCACACAGCACATGGAATAATAATCCGAATACCTAACAATGGCTTGATAAGTAAAAAGCCCCCCCCAGTAAAGGTCTGTGGAGGAGTGGAACTGCATTCTCTGAAGTGACAAAATTCCACCCAATACATCTGTGGAAGGTTGGTGTGGACAAGTTGGAGTGGATTTTGTGAATCATCCAACATATGTACAGTACCTGACCTGACTAATGGTCTTGTGGTTGAAAACAATTAAATCATTATAGCAATATTCCAACATCTAGTTTAGTCTTCCCAGAGCTGATATTGCAGCAAAGTGGGATCTCTCTATTAAAAGACCATGTACTTGATGAGCAGAGTTCTACAAACTTTTAGCAAAACAATGTACTTAAAATGCAGTCAGTGGTAGAAATATCAATACCAGTTCAGAGGCTGTGAATGTAAAGTTTACTGGTTGACATCTATGAAAACAAGGTTTCATTAGGACAGTATGCTAATGCTATGCAAACACTAGCCTAGAGTATGCATTGCATTTCACAGTTAGCATAACTGAAGCTGAAGCCTTGTCCCCAATCTATCGTAATGTCTTCAACTGACACTTAGCCAAAGCTCAAGAGAGCCACTGCCCATTTGGCACTGTCAATCAAACTTATTGACAGGCTCTCAGGAGGCGTGTCACAGTGAATGCCCCACCCTCTGTCACCTTATGGTGTCAGTGGAGACGCTTTGAGTTGTCAATCACAGCTTTCAGTTGTTTGTGTGGCTCTCTGTGAGATTAAACCATACACTATGGATAATACAGGCCTAAATCTCCACTGGTTTACAACACATCAATACTGCTCTCATAGCTTGGAATCTAAGTTTGCTCAAATTACAAATTTTATTACTATGGATGACGTGATCAGTATGAACATTTGGTGGCCAGTATTTATTTTTATGGCTAGAAATCCCAATAATCCTTAATATCTGTATCCTACATTTTTCTTGCATTTTTCTTGAGTTTAAACAGGTTGTTACTGAGCTTTTAAGACTGACGTTTCATCTGACTTAAGAAGACTGATATGTAAATGATATATGTTCTGTTTAGCTGCCCTGTATTGTACAAAGTCCAGAATGAAACACTTCAAATGGAAAAGTCAGAGATAAACTGCTTTAGATAAATTGGAAGATGCAGCATATGTACATTTCTTAAAGCATGAGTGTAGCATATTTTAACTGCTAAACGAGTT
>BRDA01002946.1:28629-43882 GCA_036984385.1 Crenuchus spilurus | reverse complement strand
AAATATTGACATTTGCCATCTCCACATAATTGCATTCAGTTTTTATTCACAATTTGTATAGCGTCCCAACTTTTTTGGAATCCGGTTTGTAGTTGCATGACAGCTTATGTAGTGGATGTTATAAAACAATCATGTGCTCACCTGGTGGCCAGTATTTGCAAGTGCAACAAAACACATGATAAGCAAAAATGGCTGACAGTTAATAATAGACTGCAGCTGCCTTTGGGGTTTCTATAAAATCCTTCTACAAAAAATGCATCCTTGTAGGTAATAAAATCTGAGCACAAAATGGAACATCTAAGGAGCAAAGTAATCATTATTGAGATCATTTATTTATGTAAGCAGTACATTATGATTAACCATGTGTCCACTACAGTGGACATTATGCATTCTAGAGATATTTACACTTATGTCGATGGATTTTTTATAGTCAGAGGATATTGAAATATGACACCATATTTCTTTTACAAATTATCTGAGTGCTCAAGTGTGTGCTGTCATTCTGAGTGGACAATTAATTAACACTCCAATCATCATTTAGGTAAAACCTAATCCTCGTGACAAGGTCACTTTGATGAACATGAAGACAAATCTGCCCAAAATATGCTCAAAGTCTTAAGAAAAGGCAGTTTTATGATGACAGAAACTGCATATGTGAGTTGAAACTAATGGTGAAAAGCCAACGTTTCCACATGCTCTGAAAATATGGTTCCTCAAATTTTGAAGGGCAGCATCCTTGTTAATATTTCATATTATCACATTATGAGGAGTTGCTACTAAAGGATCACAGACCAAGTTGAAGTTGAAAGTGAGTTTATTTCTTTTCACAGACCTGCTGACACGCAATGGCTCTGATCTGGGCCTGTTCATCCGCACACGGCAGCAGATATCTGATAACCAGAAGCAGATATCTGATGCTATTGCTGCTGCCAGCATTGTGACTAATGGAACGGGTGTGGAGAATGCGTCTCTTGGTGTGTTGGGCCTCGCCATCCCTCAGCTCAATGACTTCCTGGTCAACTGCCAGCGAGAGCACCTGACCTATGATGAAATCCTGAGCATCATACAGGTGAGCCTGAGTGATGTCTTTGCCAGTTAGCCTTTCATGACTTCTTAACTATACGGAAACGACCTCAAAACTGTATCTTTGCTTGGCAAAAATCTGTTTTTTTTTTTTTTTATATTGTGGAATAATACAGTTGAAGAAAATATCCATTGTCAGGGTTTATGTGTGGATCAAGTATTTCAATTTAGTCCTTTATATTACATTTATTGCCTACTGGCACCAGTGATTTTATACACTTACTATGTACTTATTGTGCATATTTCTTATATACAGTTGTGTTTAATGCAAAACATCACTTTAGATTTTGGCATTGTACAACATGACTGAAATTTGCTCTGGATAAGAGCATCGACTAAATGCAGTGAATGATAAAATGAAATGATCTGGGGTCTTCAGTCTAACCATGGTGTAGATTTCCTCATACACATTCAAACCAGACTAAATTAATTGTTTTGTAAAGCACAAAGGTGTAGCATCATCAAAACAGTCCTGGTTCATAGAGTCTGATTGGTCTTACCATCAATGAAACTCCTGAAATCTCCCATTTCAGCTTCTATGTATGGCAGAAGAAAGAATGCCTCTATATTTTTCAGTCTCTATAAGTTTCTACAAGTCTCTATATGTTTTGAACTTATTGGGAATTGATTGGCAATCTTGCACACTACATTCAGGGGGCCAAACCTCAAGCCTGGCAGAAGTTGATCTTCTGGTCTTCTTGACAACAAATGGCCTGAACTGTAATTTTCAAAAATAATCTCAATTTCAATCATTATCACAATTTTAGTTGTGATTAGTTATTTTCTTCAAATCATTCAGCCCTACGTCTGCCCATAGGTGGGTAAAATAAGGATGGGAGAAGTGATGTGATTTACCTCTGAGGGTACCCTGCAGAACACTAATGGTCTTAAAGTAGTTTTAGATGTTGCAGTACACTATTGTAATTTATACAAACTGGGTTTATAGTAAACACAAAGGCTGTGTAAGGTAACTCAGTAGTACTAGCATGTGGCAGATTAGTACTATAGTTTATAATGTTGTGTCCTACATTACAGTGCTATTAAAGGAGGGCTGGCAGTTCAGCAACAGTCTCTCACCACTTCATAAATCACAGTGAAACATTTAATGAAAAACATACTGTTTTAATAGCATACTTGTTACAAGTTTAATTTATTTCCATTTTATTTTAGAAATTTGAGCCTTCGTCCAGCATGCGCCAGATGGGTTGGATGTCCTTTGAAGGCTTCGCCAGGTTTGTTCTCCAGCACACTTGAAAATACTGTATACATAAGTGATGATTCAGATACCCATTCTTGACAGGCAGTACCTTGAGCCAGGACTTAAACATCTTGGTGCTGTTGATTGTTAAAGCAAAACAGAAATCTTTCAGTTGTATCAAGAAAGGAAAAAACCAAAACTGTAGAAGAAAATGTGGAACTCTTTCTTTACAAAGGTTTCTGATGGATAAGGACAACTTTGCCTCTAAAAACGAGGAGTCTCAAGTGAACTTGGATGAACTGCAGTACCCGCTGTCTTACTATTACATTGAATCGTCACACAACACGTACCTCACCGGCCACCAGCTGAAAGGAGAGTCCTCAGTGGAGCTCTACAGTCAGGTGAGGCAAGAATTACTGATTGGCTTGAACTGATGTACCTCTTTATTCCTCTATTGCATGATGTTGCTTTAAAACAACACACACTTTTTTATTTTTATCATATGCATAAAAGCTCAGAGCCCCAAAATATGTAACAAAATGTCTTTTCCTATGTGAATTCAATTGCAAAATGCATTTAAATGCTGCTCTTTGTTGCTTTTAGGTAACAAGCCTCTAAAAAGAGAAATTTTATCTACCTGGTTAAGGTTTTGCTCAAATTTTATAACACTTTTACCTTCCTATTGATGTGTTTATGTGAAATCATTTAAAAAATATTTTTCTTATTATTGCTGTTGTTGCACCATTACACTACATGACACTACAGGTCAATATATACAAATTGACAATATTGAGCAATACTCTATTAATGTTTTCATGTGCGACTGCACAAGAAAATTATGCAAAATTGATTCTAACAATTTTTGCTGAGCCATTTTTTAACCATGTTCTATGAAACTTAAAAGTCATGTCATGCTTACTTTTGGCTGTCGTATCTGTTTTCTACTGTTGTGATTAAATTATCTCAGATGTGAGTGTAGCCTCATGCTAAACTATTGACTGCCTCTTTCTAGGTGCTGTTGCTGGGCTGTAGGAGTGTGGAGTTGGACTGTTGGGATGGAGATGATGGCATGCCCATTATTTACCACGGCCACACACTCACCACCAAAATCCCCTTTAAGGTTTGTGTGGGACTTAAGACAGCATTCTGAAATAAAGGAAGATGTCTTTGAGTTATTTTCTTGCTGGTTGACCTCTCTGTGCTCCCACAGGATGTGGTGGAGGCCATCAATCGCACTGCATTTATCAACTCTGAGATGCCCGTCATCCTTTCCATCGAGAATCACTGCTCACTACCTCAACAACGCAAAATGTCAGAAATCTTCAAGGTGTGTCCTGAGGACCTGGTCACTGGGTCACTTTCTCTGGAATGCTTATTTTTTGTAATCTTGCTCTCTTGTGGTTGTTTTGTGTAATAACAGCTGTAGAATGACCTTGTGCTCTTATTCTTGCTTTAAGGTGGTGTTTGGAGATAAGCTGGTGACCAAGTTTCTTTTTGAGAGTGATTTCTCTGATGACCCGCTGCTCCCCTCACCTCAGCAACTCAGAGGCAAGATCTTGCTCAAGAACAAGAAGCTGAAGGCCCATCAGGCTCCTGTGGATATTTTAAAGCAAAAGGTGAGCTATGCATGTACATACATGCAGCTGTTTACAGAGGTGCAGTTAGATCATTAGAAATGTCCTCTCAGTGTTTGCAGTTGCTGTGTTTTCACTCTTGTCCTGAATACTTGAGTCCACACCCAGGACTGATTCTGGGCTCATTTGTGGGAGAGGCTCATTGATACTGATTCAAACATAAGAATTCCATCTGAACAACGGGTTGATTGCGTAACTCCATACGTTTCATTGCCAGCGGAACAAATTGGTGACCTTCCAGTCACAAAACTGGATCCCTGACCACTAGCCCATCAGAGATCAAAGGAGATCTTGTTAAGTGAAAGTATACCAAAGTGAAAGTACACACTTGTACCAAGGAATTTGATCTCATTTGACCCATGCATGCAGTGAAACACACTTTCACATACACTAGTGAACACACACTAGAGCACACAAAACCAAACATGGAAGAGGCAGCGTTTAGCTACTATGCCGCTCATAAATGGAACCAGCTGACTGAGAATATTAGAAGAGCCCCAACTTTAGACACTTTTAAATCAAGGCTTAAAGCATTCCTGTTGGAGCAGGCTTACAGCTCAGTTTAAAATATTCTGTACTTTTCTTTAATGACATTTATTTATTTTCTTTTATTGTATTTTTAAAATTGTTTTAATCATTTTTAATCATTTAATTCATTTTACTCTTTTTATGTAACTATTTTGGTTTTTAATTTAACAGTTTTTTTTTGTTTGTTTTTTTTTTTACTCTGTAAAGCACTTTGAATTGCTCCTGTATGAAAGGTGCTCTATAAATAAACTTGCCTTGCCTTGCCTTGCCTAGAGGGCAGTGAGCAGATTTGCCCACAGAAGTTGGCTGCAGAGTTGCTTCAGGTTCAGGGACTTGCCTAACAAATTTGTGGGTATTAACTAATAGACTGACAATTGGAGTTTCCCCCAGAGAGAAATGACACAGCATGTTGATAAGGGCTTGTTAAACAGGTGTGAAGTCAGCACAGCAGCACTGAAAATCACGTTGTTTTCTAGGACAGTCCATTGAATTAACAACATCTTTATTACTGGCTTTTTTTGCTTTTGTATACAATGGTTGAACAACAATTGTATTAATAATCAGTTTTTTGCTAAGACAGCTGTTTTCGTACAAATAACGTAAAATAAAGAGTCAAATACAAAAGAGAGCAAATATACTGTAAAATTATCAATCGAAAATATTTTAAAGCAAAAACATGTTTGGGACAGTGAACTCATAGTTCACAAGTTGAGAGAAGAGTTAATATTCAGAACCCTGTATTATCTGACAAATTCAGCCACTTTGACGAGATAAGCCTAGCAATAAATTAGTGCTCGTAAATGGTTATGGTTCATAAATTTAATTTAATTTAATCTCTTGACTTGTTGACACACCAGTCAAAGGATTTTAAAGCATTTTTTCCCCACGCTGTGATTTTTAGGCTCTACAGTTGGCACACATGCAAGCTCAAGCCAACACTGCTGGCAGTTGTCTTGGAAACCATGAGGAAGAAGAGGAAGAGGAAGATGAATATGACTATGACTACGAGTCACTGTCTGATGGTAAATATTATTTGCACCAAATAAGAGACCAAGGCTGCAACTAATTCAGTCATCAGTGAATTTACACATTTAATCTTTTTATATCCTCTTTTTAAACCCACCATCACCTCCATCATCCAGAGTTCTATTGGATGACAAGTGTCTTTGTTTTTTGTATAAGCCATGTCTACCTCAACTGTGACAATCAGAATGCTGATTATTTAACTTTGCGTGAGAGATAACAGCTGCCTTCATGTACTGTTAAGCAAAATTAAAGGACGAGTGATGTTTTCTTCTGTCAAATGTATTATTTTTATATAATGGGACACATATAAGGTTGTTATCCCACTTATACCCTGGTTGCCCATATTTAGTACATTTGTTATTGCCTGTTGTAGTAGCTACTCTACTACAAGTTGTCAATCAGCTGATATCTACTGTGGTTGTTATCATTCAAAATCTCTAGAGCATTGATAGAGAATGGTGTTTAAGCCTTTTTTTCTGGCTCTACTTTACAGGTGTCCCATTATACAGAACTAATAAACACCACCAGCCAATCAGAAAAGAGTATTTCTGTACTCCACGGTATAAAGAAAGATTTTCTGCAAAAGTAAACAATGTATTCATATATTTTATTGCTACAGTGCCACATAAAATTAATATAGTGTAAAAGTTCATTGGTGTTCATAATTTAATGCTAAAATGTATACATTTTAACAGTGTATTTATGTACATACACACTAAGTGTCATTTTAAGCCTTTTTTATTTTAGATCAGTATGGCTTATAGCTCAAATTATCTTTAATTAATACTTCTTTTAGAGATTGACAGTTTGATGGAACATCACACCTGTTTTAAATTTACTAACCCCATTTCCTCCTCCAACTTTTCCTATATTAACTTAAAACACTTAAAAGCATCCTTGTTAACGTTTGTTCAACATAACCTTTTCCTTTCCACCTTCGTTGTTTTTCATCTCTCATAGCTGATGTCCTCAATGCTTCCACCGCCTCTTTTTGCCAGGAAGGTAAATCCAATGTGTTTGTTTCTGTTTGTGTATATGTGTGTGCTGGCCAGTCTTGCGGTGTATTCCAGATGTCAGGAGCTTGTGTGGTTTGCTTGCTGCTGTACAGAAGAAGCTTGTTTGCTCAGTCTTTGCCTGAAGCGTGAACAGCAGTATTTGCAGAGATATAAGCACGCATAGAAGTAAATTGATTTGGCCTAGTAGAAAATGTGCTGCTAAGGCAGTGGTTATGAGTACACAAAAATGGGATGTGTGGTGTGTAAACAGCTCCCCCTTCCCCCTCACTCTGTCCACAGTGTTTTGAAAAAGATATGACCTTGCTAGCAGCACTGGCTCATCAAAGAAAAAAAACAAAGCCATCTGCTTTCTCAGGCCCTGCATGCTCCTTCACTGAAAAAGCCGAGCGGGATTCTTTCCCTTCACATTTTGTCCATTCCCTTACCGCACACCCCAGGGACCCCATCCAGCACTCCAATGAAGATGAGAGAGTGTTTCTGTGTAGCTTAGTGTGTTATTATTGAATGGGCTTTATTTGTGGTGAATAAAGTTTATTTATTTTCTTATTTTTGATTCGCCGTTGCCATGTTTCACTTTATGTTCTTTAAAATTAGTGAGCACTTGTGCGTTTCCTGAATAAACAGTATAGAGAATGATCATTACAATTTTTTACAATTTTATTTTAACCCAATTTCCCCCCAATGTATTAGTAGCCAATTGACCCAAGCATTCACTAGGACTTTCCCAATTCCTTGTAATGTCCCTGACTCTAGAAGGGTGAAGACCTCTTCTTATCCATGTGAAGTCAGCCACCACCTCTTTTTTGAACTGCTGCCAATACATCATCACTTGCCTGCCAACACTCTCGGAGGAAAGCGTAGGATCCCCAGCTCTGATTAATCGACTGGGAGACTCCTGAGCCAGCAGACAGTACTAGTAATGATGAGGAGAGAGCACAAACAGTTGTGTTCTCTTTGGGCTCCAGCTGCTGATTACAAGCAGTATGACCGGCATTCAAACTCGCAATCCTATGATCATGGTGTCAGAGCATTAGTCCACTGAGCCACTTGAGGTCCCTGATCATAACAAATTTGACATTTAAAATTAGCATTGAGGTTAAAACGTTTAGTAATGCAACTATTAGTTACCAGTATCCTTTTGAGTATTCAGCTTGAAAGGCTTTGGCAGAGCCAGCTATGTTATGACCGGAACAGCTAAAAAGGTCAAAAGTGGCTAAATATTTAAAATAATTGCAATGTCAAAACCCGTCACTGGCTAACATCCTTACATCATGAAATCAGGATGTAGAAATAAGGCAGAAGATGACATAAATTGGCTGATGCTGATTTTGGCCAGTTTTTCCCATTTGACTGCATCCTGAAGTCAGGGACAGCCCTGTTATCCCTAGTTTGGTGAGGTGGTGCGATATGTGACTTTTTTCCTCTGTTTTGTCATTTTGTTGTTGAGAAAACCAGACTAAAATGGCATGTGTGACTTGTGCGTTTTACAGGGGAGTCAGTGAAAGTTTTGGAAAACTCAAAAATGTGCAGGGAAGCAGGCCTCAAAGGCCAAATTGATAAAATACTCATCCAGAGAATTTATAGAATTTACAAAAAGAAAACAGTTCTGTGCAATTATTATTTGAGGCCATAATAGGGTCTTCCATGCATTTGATGATGCCACATATAACAACAATGGTCAATTTACACGTTTTTAAGTCTGAAACATTTAGGAGAAACATTCATTTGATATTATTTATTTATTTATTTATTTATTTATTTTTTTTTAATGAAACAGCTGCTTTAGTATGTTAACTATAACTTTGATACTCAGTGTTCTGGTTGTAGCAAAGGTTTTGGGGAGACCCCTGGTAGAGGATTGGATTATGATGTTATCAGGAATTGCTTCATATGTTCTGTCTGTATGAACAGAATCTTTCTGCTCTTTTAATTCTTCCTTTATTATTTTATGACTCTCTGCTTCTCAGTATAAAGATAACAAGAAAAATGCACTACGCGCTTTGACTTTAGTGCAGTAAAATAAAATCTACACAGTTATGCACATACGTTTTGAGTGGGACAAATGCAACTGTTTTCAAACTCCTCTGGCTCCTATGCCAAAGGCTGACTTGCTACCAGCTTACTGCTTACTTTTTCAGCTCCAAACATACGCTTATGAAATTTGGTTCTGCATTGTGGTCACATCTCACACACACACACACACACACACACACACACATTTAATCACATATATTTAATCACATATATTTAATCACATATATTCAACATACATAATCATATACACATATTTGAAATAAAGCTGAATGCTATTTATGCTGCACTTAAAATTTGAATGTACTTGACTTAAGCTTTCAAACAGGTCATGTTTGTGTTCATGTGGCACCTCATGGTGAAATAAAATTTTTACAATTGAGCTGACACCACAAGAAAGCATGTACTGACAATGATAAGCAAACAAAGTGTTTGTAGTTGAAACCAACTAGCATAGCATCACCTACCAAACATTGAAATGATCTTTGTTTTCTTTCTAAAATAATGTGAACTTTGCTGAATTTGACAGAAATCTTTGTATGACTAACAGAAAGTGGCTTCACATTAGACAACTGCTAAAAATACTCCAGATGAAGGCAAAGCTTAGAATTTAGGTTACTTCCTACACTGCGTAAAGCATCCTGTGTATAACTTACATTAGTCAAAATCAGTGCTTTGACTGTCTTCAATCTGACCATTTTCATACCTCTTCTGCTCATTTATTTCCTCTTTCAAGATAAAGCAAATAAAAAAAAAAGATTTTATTCTGCTTTTGATAGAGTAACTGTCTACTGTCCAGAAAAGGTTACTTGATTTTGGAATATTGCTGTGAGGATTTGATTGTGTTGAGTGACAAGAACATTTATTAAGATCATAATGTTGGATGATCACCAACCCCACCTCATCCCCAACTCATCCCCAACATACTGGATAAAGCTAAATCATATGAGGGAACACTGTTCCACTGCTCCAGATCTCTGTGCTGGGGGGCTTTATACCCGTTTAGCTCACACCTGGCATTAGGTATCATGCCAATAGATTAATCTGCTCCTGAGAGTTCTATTCTGTTCTGTAGAAGGACTAGACAAGTGGCGTGACATTTATCATTTGAAGGGGTGTCCACAAACATTTGGACATATAGTCTAACACGATGGCCAGAATATTAACCAGAAAGGCTGAACAGATCTGAACCTTTGCTAACTGCTTCTGTGAGAACAGTCTCTACGTCGCAGATCAGTTGTGTGGAATTACTGCTTTTATGCTGCAGTGTGTCTTTGCACCAATTCTTTAATGTATTACTATCTTATTTTTGTCAGACTGCCTAGTTTAACCAAGGACACACACACATGAAACACCTTAACTCTAGCTAACCTCTTATCTCTTCAGTGGATATCTTTGGCAGCTATTATGGAGAAAATTGCACTCCTTTTGACCTAGGTGGTCTGACAAAAAATCCTAAATATTGGACCCAGAGTGCATATGTGAGACTTTAACTTGTATTTAACTAATACCTCATATTCTTCCTCAATCCACAGATAACATCCTGGATGACAAACCTGAGGGAAAGTCATCAAGTGAGAAGCTTCAATATGAGTCCACTGATGAAATGCCAAAGAGGTTTAAGAAAGCAGGAAGTAAAGGAAAGGTAGGTTTAAGACTCTCTCATGTGCCCTCCATCACAGGATGGCCACATATCGTCCAAAGTGATGTATTGAATGCCACTTTGAATGCACAGGTGTTTGATATGGAGCTTGGAGAAGAATTCTACCTGCCGCAGAATGAAAAGGAGAGCAGGCAGATTGCTCAGGAGCTCTCTGACCTGATCATCTACTGTCAGGCTGTCAAATTCCCAGGTAAGTCCTAACCTCATCAGACCATGCATACTCAGAAGTACGATGAATGATTTATGTAGATAAGAGAAATGAGAATATCATGAAAAACTTTTTGTTGAGTAAAGTGTTGAGTAAAGTGAGATTTCAAATCTTATTTTTTTATTATTGATCAGTTTGGTTTATAGTCTATGACACTGACACTATGACCAGAGGATCGTGAGTTAGAATCCCTGTCATGCTGTTTGTCATCAACAGGGGCCTAAGAGGGCAAAATTGGCAGTGCTCTCTTAGGGCGGGTAGATGGAGCTCTCTCTCCCTATCACTCTCACATTGCAATGTCCACTGGCTCAGGCGTCTACTGATTGGTCCCTTCGAAACTAGAGACCCTGTGCTTTCCTCCAACCGCGTTGGCTCCCCAGGGACGCTGTATCAAGCGGTAGCTCAAAAAGAGGTGGTGGCTGGTGGTGCATGTCTTCACCCTCCTAGAGTCAGGGACAATGCAAAGTGATAGGGAGAGTCACTAATGGGTTGGGTTAAAATTGACGACTACCACATTGGGAAAGGGAGAAAATGTATATATAAAAAAAAAAAAATTCAATATCCTAAATTATTAGAATATTTGATTTCATGTTTGTGTATACTATATATCTCTTATTGTCACATTCCTAATATCAAGCCACTCTTGAATCTGAGATATTAGCAGTGTCATAACTGGGCCAAGGGGAAAAAGAATTGGACTGTTGCCTTTATGTGCGGAAATTGCTCCAGATTCCTTGAATTGTTTAATGAAATTATGTCCTGTAGGGTAAGAAATATGCAAATTTCATTTTTAAACATGTTTTTGCATATTTCAATAATTTTCTCATGCATTTGTTGACAATCTGGAGATCATCTGCCCATCTTTACTCATCAAAGACTGCATTTGTACCAAATCATGATTACAATCACCTATTGAGATCACCTGTTTCACAATATTTTAAAAACCTTATCAGCCCTAAATTGCCTCCATCTCGATATGTTTTGGAATGTGTTGCAGGCCTGAAATGCAGGAGTGGATGTATATTAACAAATGAAATGAAGTTGACCAGACAAAACATGAAATATACTGTCTGCAGTGAAATCAAGTCAAAGGAAAACACAGTTTTGATTTCTTTTATTTACTTTTCTTTTGCATTTTCCATACTATCTCAACTTTTTCTGATTTGGGGATGTAGAACATAAAGATGACTTTTTAGCCTGTTAGCTGTGTGAAAATTGGGTAATATCCCAGGTAATAAACTAGTGATAAACTAGTCATGTACTTGATGTATGTATTTGTATTTGCATGCGTGTGGGAACCAGGCCTCTCCACCCTCTCGCCGTCGGGCTCTGGAAGGGGAAAGGACCGAAAAAGTCGGAAGTCCATCTTTGGCGCCGCTCCTGTGCGTGGAAGCCCAGGGGAGCCAGTGACGTTGGTTCGCGGCCCAGGGAAAGGTACGTCTGCCCCGGGTCACATAGGAAACAGAACACCCACTTAGAGTGCCCATGGGAAAAGCCTGCTTAACTTTTCCAGTCCCTGAAAAGCACATAAAAATACCTTCTCTCCTCTGCAGGATTCCAGTAAGTGCCTCGAGGCATAAACAAACATACATACAGGAAGTTAATGCAGCTTTTTTACATTTTGACTGCATGTGTGCTTGCTTGAGAGACTTCAGTGGGAAGATTTTAGGAGAGCTGGCCTCTTGACTTCTTGACCTCTCTAGTGCCAACATATGTACTCAGCCAACGGGCTTCACTGTAATGAGCTGTGATTGATGGTTTTAGAGGAATACTCCAGTGTTCTTCAGTGTAATCTCTGTTTGCTGCATCATATGTTTGGTTACCGTGGAAAATAATTTCTCTGTACTTAGATTAGAGTAGGAAGATTGTTGACTTTGAAGACAAGGAGCATTTTAGCAAACTTTTAGCAAACACATTAGTATTATTGTTAGTGTTAATGGACTGTATGGTAGCTAGAGAGTACTTTGAGAAATGTTGAAGTATTCCTTTAACCTATTAATGGCCAAATGTCTTACAATTAATGGAATAGTTTATTAAATGTCAGTCAAGGGAAGCATTTGTAGAAAATGTAGTGTCTATATGCCTACTTTTAGTTCTGCTTTTAACCATTCAACAAATCTCCGCTCTCACCCTGTTTGTGATGGCTGTAGTTTTGTTTTTAGGAGCTTTGTTAAACATCTTTAAGTGATTTCTGAGTCATAATTTAAAGCTATCCATACACACAAACTGAGAAATGACTTCTCAAGAGCTGTGGCCTCCATCACACCTAACTGACTGATTGCCCACTTCCCTTATTGACCATCATTGTGTACATTTTGCACATCTATACACATTTACTTGACAAATCCATCATTTATATTTATATCTGCAATTAATACTACAGTGTGTCCTGTTTGATTATTTACCCAAATGACTGAGTAGATTTGGATTAAATATACGTTAGGAGAAATTCCTCTACACAGACTTTTACTATTGATTGTAGACTCATGTGACTGTACAGTTCAATACACTTGCAAATTCAGCTGCTTCCTTCACACTATAACTTTTGGCACGTCCAAATGCAATCACTCCTTTATGCCAATCATTAACCCCCTGGGGTCTGAGGGTATTTCAGACACTCTCTGATGTAGTCTTACATGGCTTGACTGTTTTAGAAATAACACCCATCTAAATTTATTTTTTTCCCCAAAGTGTTACACAGGCTTTTGTTCAGCACAAACTCGGCAACAACAGTGTCAAAACAGTAAGAGTGTCAAAAATCTATGTTTTGATTAAGTCTGCTCTAAACTTAAACTTTCCTAAAACCTATTTTCAGATGTGCTGATATATTGTGAAAAAACACACATTTCTAGCCAAGACTTTTGAACTCAGAACTGAATAAACTGGTGTTGACTACACCCTGATCATTACAAGGTTTAGAAATTGTATGTGGCTTTATTTCTAAAGCTTAACAAGTGTGAGGTCTTTTCTTCAGCCACTAACCTTACATTGAATATTTGTGAGGTGAGAGGTCTTTTGTTGAATTCACATTCCTGGCTGCCGGAACCCTCCAATGGAATGTCCAGAATTACCATGTGATTATCATATGAATGACAGAGTGCTTTTTTTGGCAGGAAAATATGTGCAGCTGTCAGAGTTGCTCTCACAGATGTGTATCTGCTTATTTAAGCTCCTCTCACAAAAATCTAAAAATATATTTCAATTCAATATATGTATTTGAATAGTAGACCCTTTTAGGTTTCTGGGGTAGTTTTGTTTCTAAGACAAAGTTTCGCATTATATAAGCGTTTTCTGAATTTCCTTAATATGTCGCTGCCGGGGGCAGGTTGAGATCTACCCTATGACTAATTTTCCACACATTGAATGAGAAATACACTGCACTGTATCCCATCACACACCCTACAGGTATTTATAGCTTGATTATTCTTGTTATTCTTGGGTTATTTTTTTCTGTGGAGTTTAATAAAAAGAATGTCTGCAGGATCAAAATTTTTAAAAAATCAAAAGCATGAATTTACATTTTTGGCTGTTTATTAATGTGAATTTGAGCTACTTTCCTCACAGCTGTTATGTTTTGTTGCAGCTGGTGTGGAGGGTATGAGGGTGAATTTGGAGGAGAATGTACCAGCTGCATTGGGACCAGCACCATCGCTCAGTGCAATCATCCGCACCCCCAAGTGCTACCACATCTCCTCAGTGAATGAGAATGCTGCCAAGCGCCTGTACCGCCGCTACTCAGCCAAACTGATCCAGCACACAGTGGGCCAGCTGCTGCGCACTTACCCAGCCGCCACCCGCATGGACTCAGCCAACCCCAACCCCCTTATGTTCTGGCTGCATGGGATCCAGCTTGTTGCCCTTAACTACCAAACCGATGGTGAGAAGCCTTCAAAATATGTCTCGGAATTAGTGCAGGCTGGTAATTTGACTTGGGCGTTAATGTTAATCACAGGGACCAGATTAAAATAACTGGCATGAATTTAAATGGACTCCTGTAAAATGAAGAGGGAAGCAATATGACATAAATATATTAGTGCTTCAATTTTTAATCATGACTAATGATTGAATAAGGGGGAAGATAGCACACTCAATCCCATGACTGAAGGCACCTAATCTCCAACCGCTCCTTAAGGAAGCAAACCTGACAGCGTCTCTCTGTGACTGGTTGCTTCTCTCTGTTCTTGTAGGGATGTAGGGTAGGCAGTGAAGAGAAGATAAGATACAAAGATAAAAAAGAATGGCTTTCAAGCATTGATTCAGTTCCCTTCATTCTTACCAAAGAGCCATTCAGAAGAATTGCTCACAAACAGAACATCTGTCACAGTGCTGGGTCAAAAAATGCATTAATGTTAAAAATTGTGAGTGGATTATCTTTTAAAGTGATGTATAGCACTGCAAGGTTAATGCAGCTAAAATATCTGCATCAGATTTATCATGTGGTTTCTGACTCTAGATGATATTGTTCTTAAAAATGGACAAAAGCTTAGACAAAGCTGTACAATCTAGTTTTTCCATTTTATAGTTGTCATACAGGGTCAGAAGCCACAGTCGTCTTTGTCAGATGTCTTAACTCAGTTTGAGAGGCGTTTCACTGGTGCATCTCCAAAAATGACAGTGTTGTGGAAAAAGTTCATTTGTGTTCATAATTTAATTCTTTACATGTAAAGTGACATATTTCGAGCCTTTTTATTTGTTTTACTAATGATACTGTTTGAAGACTAATTTACTCAAACTCAATGTATATACCGGTATGTAGTATATATAAATGTAAATAATGTATTTATATATATATATATATATATATATATATATATATATATATATATATATATATATATATATATATATATATATATATATATATAT
>BRDA01002946.1:4094-28576 GCA_036984385.1 Crenuchus spilurus | reverse complement strand
TATATATAGTGTATAGTGTATAGTGTATATATAAATGTAAATATTCTAATAATGTGTGATTCTGGATGAGACAAACTGATCAACAATAAAACACAAAAAGGCCTGAAATATGTTACTTTATGTATAATAAATAAAAAATACATTTTTACTTTGAATTTAATTATAAACACATGAACTTTTTCACAATATCCTTTTTTTTGTGATACTGTAGAAACTTTGCCTTTACCTTGTGCTTACATTACCTTTTAAAATTAGCTCAAGCATCAGTACTCACAGCTGAGACCAATGTAATATTAAAACTTGTATCACTAGTGTATCTGTAGGTATATCTGTTATGATGTATGGTCAGTGTTTGTGTGAGATTAGACTGGATTAATGCCAGGGATTTGTAAGAGAATCTCTATAACAGATATATTTTTGTGCTTTGCAGACCTGCCAATGCAGCTGAACACTGCTCTGTTTGAGGCAAATGGTCACTGCGGTTTTGTCCTGAAGCCCCCAGTACTTAGGGACCGCACCTGCCCACTTTACCAGCAGTTCAGCCCACTTGACCGAGAGCTAGAGCACATGACCCCCACTGTCTACACACTCACAGTAAGAGCACAAAAACACAGTGCCTTTTCAATGACGGTGGTTAGTAATAATAGACACTGTTTTTTATTTTCATTGAGGCTTACCATTATTGTTCGGCAGTGTCTTTTTAAATAAATAAGACTTAAATCAATGAGGGAAATGTCCAAAAATCCTAAACATGCAACATAAATTATACACAAGATGAATGGTCCAGATGGCTTTGTGTTTTGATATGTAAAGGCATAATTAATGGACATACTTCACACAGACAATAATATTTAAACATTGAGCAGCTTTGCTTGGTGTGACATTATGCAGACAGGGGCAGCTGGCTTTTGTAGCTTTGTTTTACATTTTATTGTATGCTTTCAAAAAGGCTTACATTTACTCTATTTACTCTTATGAAAGTTGGTGTATTGTAGCAGGTAACACCACTGATCCCTAACTGGCACACTGGGGTTCGATCCCTGGATCACACAACACTATTCTAATAATCAATTACCTTTATTTTAACTTGGGTCACATTGATGATGTGATAAATAAAATGAAAAGGTGAATCTATATAATTATAGACAAGAGAAAACAACATAAAAATGATGGTAATTTGATCTAAAAGAGAATGTAAACAAACCAATTAAAATAGAAAAATGAAAAGCAGTCAAAGCACAAAAATATAGATAGCAAATAAAATAAATAATATAATGAAAACATAAAATAAAAACAGGTTATAAGAATTAACAGAGAGAAGTATCTAAAATAAAAGTAAAATAATAACTAAAACAGACCTGAATACAATAAATGAGAAAATGAAATAATAATCAAAATAAATAATTTAATAAATAAATAAAATAAGAAATCAAGTAAAACAGTAGCAGGCTGAGTGGAGGTGATTAAGAATTGAATGCACTGGAACTAAAAGCAGATATATAAGTGTCATATATAACTCCTAACCCTACATTCATCTACAAATATAACATGATTGTAATTGTAGACACTCTGGAAAGGAGTGTCTGCCAAATGCATTGAAATAAATGTAAATGTGCTTTTTACTGGCATTTCTCACTACTGTTGATGGGCAATTTTCTGGCTTATTGCTTACTTAGGCCTGAAAGCATGTCTGTATTAATGAATGAATTGATCCTGATAGGGATAAAAGGTGCAAAATAACCAAGAGAATGAATTTTATATAATCATATGGACATCTCCTCCTGCTTTCCTTCATATAAATATTCATTCAGAAATGATCTTTTGTTCATGGAATTAGTTATTAATAATTTGAATAACATTCACACTTGTTAATTGCTTTGATGCATAATTAATGAATACCTAATTACTAATTATTGTGATAAATAGCTATTCCTGATGCACAGATCCATGCTTATCTGCTCATGTACCCTTCTTGCAGATTGTTTCAGGGCAGAACGTGTGTCCAGGGAACAGCAGCGGAAGCCCGTGTGTGGAGGTGGACATTTTAGGGCTGCCGGTGGACACCTGTCATTTCCGCACCAAACCCATCCACCGCAATACACTCAACCCCATGTGGAACGAGCACTTTTACTTCCATGTGCACTTCGAGGACATGACCTTCCTGCGCCTCACTGTGGTGGAGAACAACAGCTCACAAATCACAGCACAGAGGACGCTGCCTCTCAAAGCCCTCAAACCTGGTCAGAACCTTCACTGTTTTACTTCTTCACTGGCTAAGTTCAGGTTTGCTCATATTAGCCTACTTTTTTGAAACCCCTCTGAGTTGCTTGGGTGTAACCAGATCATTCTTCTGAGGTAGCTGCAGATATGTCAGTATATTTTAATACAGATTACTGAAAATGAAATAAAAAAAAAAAAACTATTGAGACAAACAGGATGATCATAAGATTATTAAAAATTAAAAACATGAAAGAGCAGTAACAATAGTAGGAATAATAAAGTAATAGAAGTATTAATAATCCATCCATCCATCTTCTTACGCATTTAATCCAGTTCATGGTTGTGGTGAGTCCCCCTACCTCTACCCACCAAATTTTTAATCCCACTGTGGGACTAATCATATCTTACCCCTTTACTGCATGCTGGGCAGGGCATGCCACTATTTTTGCCAGACCCAGGAAAGGTTGGCAATCCATTGCTGATGACACAATCACATCAGGGAAATTTTGTGTAACCGATTCACCTGATCACCAGGTTTTTGGACTGTGGGAGGAAACTGGAGCAATGCAGGCACAGGGAGAATGTGGAATTATGTTTTAAATCTTTTTTTGTTTTTGTTTTAAAAGTTCTAAGATGTTTTATGTCTACATTTTATGTAGCACATTATCACATCTATATGTTCTAGTGCAGGGGTGCACAATACGTCGATCGCGATCTACCGGTCGATCACAAAGGTAGTGTGGGTAGATCACATGACATAAAAAAATAGACGTCAGCCTATCATCCGTCCTCACTATAAAACTTGTCATTTGATAGACATACAGGGAGACGGGCCAAGCAGCTCAATCTGTATCATATTTCACTTTAGACTGCCCACAAGCACATCGATTGGCTGTGCCGTTTCTTGCTAACGTGTAATTGGCCGTCCCGCTATTACTCCATCGCACAGTGTCTGTCTGAACAGTACGTTTTCATCTGCCACTGTAAGTTATCATGTTGAACTTTGTGTCTGTGTCACGTCAGCTAGACATATTTTAATATCAGAGGTTTCATTAAAACATTAACATTTGAGTCAGTGTGTGCGCTGCTACCAGTCTGTGATAAGCCACCATTTACATGCCTCTAAGTTTATTGTCAAAATAATTCGGAATTTCTGCTTAAGTTCTGCAAAATGTTAGCTAGCTCCGCTTATTTATGTGAGTCATCCTTTTCACACATGAAGATCATTAAGTCCAAGTATCGTTCCACTGTGACTGATGATCATTTGGAGGTTTGCTTGAGGCTGGCTATCAGCAACTCCTGTCCAGACTATGTATCCCTGACTGATTCCATTCAGTCAACAGTACACAGTTGTATTGTGTAATATGGGTTAATGTAGTTATTCAAGGTACACCAGCATACATTGTACACATAAATTGTCAATATATTTATAAATATTAGGTAGATCATTTTGACTTAGTCATTAGATAAGTAGCTCGCAGGCTGAAAAAGTGTGTGCACCCCTGTAATCTAGTGCATCTCTAAAAATTAGAACAGTGTGAAAAAATTTCATTTGTGTTCAGAATTCCATTCAAAAAGGCAAACTTTTTATATTCATTACACATAACGTAACATATTTCAAGCCTTTTCTGTTTTAATGTTTCATGAGCTATAAGCCAAACTGATCAACAATAAACCAGAAAGAAGGCTTGAAATGTCACTTTACATGTAATAAATATAAAATGATATATATATTTTGAGATTATTTTATACTGTAAAGCACAATACAATATTTAATTAGTCCATGAATACATCATTGTCAGCAGAATGAAAAAAAAATGTTTAAATTAAGTTTGTCATGTTAAAGAATGTTGTATCTGATAACTGCTGACTATTTACCAATGTGTGATTCAGAAAAAAATTGCAGAAAAACCTTCATTCCTAGTTTTTGAAAACTCAGTGTTGACTCAGTGACAGTGATGAAGGCAATGCTTCTGCTTTTTTCCAGGCTACAGACACCTGCAGCTGAGGACCCAGCACAACGAGCCACTGGAGGTGTCCAGCTTGTTCCTGTTCAGTCACAGGACAGAGGAGAGTCCTGTTGGGGGACCACGTCCTGCTGCTGTGGTATGCTAAACTACAGCATTAATAATACAGCCTTACTCGTGATAATTACTTGACAATTAAAACAATTTATAGTTTGGTTGGTTCAGTGACATGCTGTATTTCAGGCATAATTTCAGAGCTGCTGTTTAATGGTGTTCTGTATTAGTGGATGTGTGCTGCATAAATGAAACTTGGTTTACTTACTGCTGTGGAAGACATGCAGGAAATGAGGAGCATGCTTAGCAAAACATGTTGGAAATAGTTCTCATGTTTTTACAACTTAAGAATGCAGTGCATCCCAAAATCCCAACCATTCCATCCCAGCATCTCAACATAAACAGAACATCATAGATCTGCTCCGCTAACAGAGCCAGAACCTTTACTTAAATACATGCTTCAGCTCCTTCAGCTTTCTGACTGTGATAAGTGACTGGTGCATCTAACCTTTAATATAAACAAAGTAACTACACAGTGCTTTACTTCTGCATTAGTTACATTTTACATGTTACATTTTTACATGCAGCACTGTGCCAAGGTTTTAGGCATTCCTGAAATATTAGATGTTATGCTGTATATGTGGACAGTACACATTTATGTGCTCAAAATCAGAATCCAGGACCTGGTCTAATTCATCAGTACTTCATTATGTTAAGTGTGCATCAATTAGAACATCAATTAGGACGTTTGGAACCAAACTTTGTAGCTCACATGATATGATATAAGCACACATACTGCCTAGGTGAATGGTTTGTCACAGATCTGTAATGTTAGATATGTTACACTGTCACAGATCTGTAATGTTAGATACTTTACACTGTCAGAGATCTGTAAGGTTACGCTGTCACAGATCTGTGATGTTACATATGTTACGCTGTCACAGATCTGTGATGTTACATATGTTACACTGTCACAGATCTGTGATGTTACATATGTTACACTGTCACAGATCTGTGATGTTACATATGTTACACTGTCACAAATCTGTAAGGTTACATATGTTACACTGCCACAGATCTGTAAGGTTACATATGTTACACTGTCACAGATCTGTAAGGTTAGATATTTTACACTGTCACACATCTGTGATGTTACATATGTTACACTGTCACACATCTGTGATGTTACATATGTTACACTGTCACACATCTGTGATGTTACACTGTCACACATCTGTGATGTTACACTGTCACAGATCTGTAAGGTTACACTGTCATACATCTGTAAGGTTACACTGTCAGAGATCTGTGATGTTACATATGTTACACTGTCACAGATCTGTGATGTTACACTGTCACAGATCTGTAAGGTTACACTGTCATACATCTGTAAGGTTACACTGTCAGAGATCTGTGATGTTACATATGTTACACTGTCACACATCTGTGATGTTACATATGTTACACTGTCACACATCTGTGATGTTACACTGTCACAGATCTGTAAGGTTACACTGTCATACATCTGTAAGGTTACACTGTCAGAGATCTGTGATGTTACATATGTTACACTGTCACAGATCTGTAAGGTTACATAGATGTAACATTGGGGCATTTATGGTAAATATGTTTCGTGTTTAAAAATAAATCAGCTTAACTTTTTTACATAATAAGGCAGATTAGCCTTTTAATTAGCATTTTCACAACACTGCTGGTTTATTTTAACAAATTATTTTTCTCTATTTTATTAAATGTGCCAACTACGGTATAAAAAATAAGAATTCTTCACACAAGCATTTTGTCACATGACCACAAATTCACAAACTGTCATATGACTGCATCCAGGATGTTCAGTATATGTCACTTAGTATCTTCATGACAGTATTATGAAGGAAAAAGCTGTATAAGAACTTTCCACACCTGTTAAAGGGTTTGTGACACATCACTATGGGTTCCTATTCAGGTGTTTAAGACTTTAGCACAGTACTGGATATTTCATTTTTATTTAATTGTATTAAATAATTTAAACATTTATTTAATTTTATTTAATTGTCTGTGGCATTGATTTGGTTGCCATTTTCTTTGCTCTTTTAGTTGTTTAGCACTGAAGAGAGACGAGCTGCACTACGTCACAAAGTGACCGTGCACGGTACCCCAGGACCAGAACCATTTACTGTCGTCAGTGTAAGCGAATACTCCACAGCCAAGCAACTGCTGGACATGGTAAGTCTTAACACAGATACACACAGCCCATACCAGGGCTCCATACTGTAATTACTGAGTACAGATAAGTGTGTGAGCATGCAGCATGTGCTGCCAAGTCTGTGGTACCTGATAATTCTGTAACTTTAATAGTTTAGAGTATCTTCAAGTCAGTTTGGAGGTTACACTCCAGTTAGAGACACTGTCCTTCATGATGGATGACTTGTACTTTAGCATGCTGACTGTTGCCAGATACTAGTCTGCTCACATTCACATATCCTCAATTCCTTAGCCTATAAACACACTACATTTTCTTGTCCTCACCAGTTGGTTCCAGATACCTCTGCAGACTGCTTTCTAATGGAGGAAAGGATACTTCTGTCCAAGGACAAAAGCGATGCAAAGAAAGTGCCTCAGCTGCGTCCACTAGCATCTGACGAGAGGGTTCTCAAAACAGTGCAGAGCTGGCATCCTGAGGAGGGATATGTGGGCCGAATATGCCTAAAGACCAAGGAGGAGGTGAACAACAGATTTTATTAGGAATCCAACCAATACTGCTGTTTTCACAACAAAACAACATTCATAATATACAGCATCAGTCTGTTGTTACAGTGATTAGTAATAAATAAGCAGGTATTATTTAATGTTAGTCAGTCACTGGTGTCCACACAATTTCAAATATCAGTGATTTATATTATTCAAAGAACAGCAATGATTTTGTTAAATTAAATTTGTTAATAATAACTTCCACATAAACGTGGTTATGCATTGGGGGTTGCACAGATGAGTCAACTAATAGATCCACTGGTTGGCATTGAGGCCAAGGCCTGTAATACAACAATAGAGAAAAAAACTGCAGTAAACACTCGGGAGGAGAGAAATCAGTTTTTCTCCTTAACAGGCATAACGTATTTTATCAGTGTTGAAGTGCTAGAACTCCAATTCAGGTTGTGTACAGTTTCATAATACAAAACCTATAGTAGTGCAAAAATCAGAATATTGTGGAAAAAGTTCATTTGCGTTCATTTAAAAAGGTAAACTGTTATAATTTATATTGATTACATGTAAAGTGATATTTCAAGCCTTTTTGTTGAAACTGTTTGAATAATAATTTACTAGTTTAAACTGTTTGAATAGTAATTTACCAGTTTAAACTGTTTGAATAGTAATTTACCAGTTTAAATATTCTAATAATTTAATATTCTCGATTTCTGATCTTCATTAGCTCAAGTCTTACTGATCAAGAGTAAAACAAAAATGGTTAGAAATATCACTTTACATGTAAGAAACATAAAATGTCAGTTTTAATAATAATAATAATATCTATCTATCTATCTATCTATCTATCTATCTATCTATCTATCTATATATATATATATATATATATATAAAGTACATATTACAACATTAGTAGTAAAAATTACTATACTATTAAAAAAATTAAAAATGCAAAAATATAAAATATAAGTAAACAAAATAAAGAAGTAGAAAATGCTAGAAAGTAAAAGTATTTGAATAAAAAAGACAAGCTATAAAATAAATAAATAAATGACATAGTAATTAAACACTAAAGTCAAGAAATATGTTTTTAATTGTTTTTTTTTTTTAGAAACACTGACAGCGGAATCCTGATGGATGTTTATTGGTAAACTATTCATATTTGAGACAGCAGCACTCCTGCTGGCCCGTCACTGTGTTTATATAGTGTCAACATTGTTCACTCCCCCCTGGTGGCTAGTTGAGGAATAGGACAAACCTGAACTGAGGAAGTGGAATTAAACCAGCTGTTGTATTTTCAGAAACTGAATGAGAAGAACACAGTGATGGAGGGAGCAGAGGAGGTGAGCAGTGGAGGAGGAGAGGAGGACATGTTCTTCGTGCAGGTGCATGATGTTTCGCCAGAGCAGCCTCACACAGTCATTAAAGCTCCGCGCTACAGTACTGCCCAGGATATCATCCAGCAGGTCAGGGCTCAAGACACACACTCCTTCACTTCCTTTCCCTTTAGTTTCTGATAGGGTTAGACTGAATGTGTTATTATTGTCCAAATTTAGTTGATCAGATTTGGTGAGACCTGTGTAGCATTTTGACCATTTTTGTCTGTCCACAGTGGTCTTGAACAATGTTGGTGTTGCTAGAATACACAGAAAAACGTATACATTCCTCTGAAATTACATACCTTTGAAAAATGACAAAAAAACACAACAGAAAGGCATGAACCTGGCTGTAAATAGAGCTTTCCTGTAAGACTGATGTTCGTTCAGGAAGCAGAGACACTGTGTCTGAAGCTCAATTCATGAATGTAGTCAGTGATCTCTAAGACAACAAATGGAATAATGGGAAGCTTATGGTTACCCAACTATAGCCATTATTAGTTCATTGTCTCTTGCAAACATCCTGAAATGAAATCTGTTAATTTCTCAGGCTCCTCATGTGCTGAACTCAAAAGACTGTGATCATCACAATGGCACACTGTTAAATTTGCCTTACTTGCTAGCTCAGTGTTTACAGGGCATGATACTTAGGTTTATGGCTGAACACAACTTGCCATTAAGTCTTTTTAAGGCACTCAGCGGTAATGAGAGAAAAACCAGAGAGAATCATCTTAAAATAATTGGTTGGATGGATGGGCACTGAGGATTCTAGACCATTTACAGTGGTAGTGTCATTTTTTCACTTTTGTAAAAAGATTTCATTTCTATATTATGCCATCCAAATAATATGTAAAAATGCTGCTCTTAATAGTGTTGACTGGTGTTGATATTGTTTATAGCTATTATTATTAATAATCTTTAGAAATATTATGCACATCATCACTGTAAAATTGACTTATATTACATAACATATATTAGGGCTGTCAAACAATTACAAAATGTAATCACAATTGATCTCAATATGTCATATAGCGATTCCAACACTAGCCACTAGGAGTCACTAGTGAGCGTGAGTGCAGACATCACTGCTGAAACTGCAGAGAAGACGACGCGGTGCCTTGTCTCTGTGTAAACAAATGTAAATGTGTCTCATTCATTTTGAAATGGAGGAAGACAGAATTTTATTGAAACGCCCTGCAAGTGAAAAAGAGGAAAGTGTGGTGAAAAAGGCAAACATCAGTGAAGATTGTATGATCTTTAATGTACACTTAATAAACTAGGGTGACCAGACGTCCTCTTTTAAGTGGACATGTCCTCTTTTTGGGACTTAAAAAGAATGTCCAGGCGGAATTGCACAAATGTCCGGGTTTTTGTTGTACTCGAGAAGCGTTTTGTTCACAAACTAGTCTTGCCTTCTCCCTATGCCGTTTGGTTCGCTTGAGTGAGATGTTACGCTATATTAAATGGAGACCCAGCTGAAATCCAAGCCAGTTTCCTTTTAGGCTGCCACAAGGTCATGATTGGCTCTGCCGTTTCTTGCTAACGTGTGATTGGGCGTCGCCGCTGTCACTCCCTCAAATGGAGTCTGGACTGCAATTTGGCCAGCAGTCAGTTTTCACCTGTAAGCTATTAACATGTTGAGCGTTTGTTCTGCCTGTGTCACGTCAGCTAGATGTATTTTAATATCACCGGTTTCATATTAAAATTCATTAACATTTACATTTGAGTGTGTGTCTGTTTGCGTGTGTCTACCAGTCTGTGATAAGCCTTCTATTTACATGCCTCTAAGTGTAACTATTATCAAAATAATTCAGAATTTCTGCTTATTTTTACTCAAAAATGAGGTATAATTCTGTGTAAATAAGATCCATTGACCATACAGTCCAAACATATGTGTAACATTAGTGATAATGAGCTGAAGTGAAGTTGACTGGAAAGGATTGTGTGATAGTTTTATGCAACATGCATTTAGCAGTTTATTTATAAATTATATGTAATAATGTATTAATATTTTATTAATAATATACATTTTTATTACTTTATTATTCATAGTAATATTTAATAGTTATTAGTATATTAATAGTAACTAGTAATTATTAATAAAATATAAATCATAATTTGTAAATATTTATTAATAATGAATAATAATAAAATTTGTGTTCAAGCAACAAAAAAATTTTATTTGAACATGTATTACATTATACGCCCCCAACTCCACTCCCCCCGCTAAGGTGTCCTCTTTTTCATCACCTCAGATCTGTTCACCCTAAATAAACCAGTTTATTTCTTTACATTCTCTTTTATTATGTATTATCGTTTTAATACATTATTTGTTATTTATAAAGTATATTTTTCATATTTAAAAACACTTGCCGTAAATCAATGTGTTTTTTGGGTTGCTGAAATGGATTAATAGCATTTCAGTTCATTTTAATGTAAAAAAATTTCATTTGAATTCAAATTGAGTTACGAGCTCCATCACAGAACAAATTAAACTCAAGGTTCACTGTGTAGTGAAACAAGTCAGTTATATATTGTATTGTATGCTATTATATTGCCATAGATCTGCAACTCCAGTTCTGGAGAGCCACTGTCCAGTACAATGTGATGATTTTATCTGCACAGACACATCTGATTCAAGACAGCATAGCAGGTGTGTGTGAAAAGTAGAAATAATCAGTGTTGGACAGCGGCTCTCTCAGGCTGGAGTTGTGGACCCCTGATAAGCCTCATAGCCTTTTTACTTCATTTTGCCTTCAGTTATTTTTCTTCACTGTATCCACAGCCTGATAAATAAAATTTCCCATCCCCTTCTGTTCACAGACACTGACCAAAGCCAAGTATTCTCTGAGTATACTCAGTAACCCTAACCCCAGTGACTACGTCCTGATGGAGGAGGTGAGCCGTGAAGCGACTGGAAAGAAGGCGTCCTCAGCCAAGCCCAGTCAGCGTGTTCTACTCGACCACGAGTGTGTGTTTCAGGCCCAGAGCAAGTGGAAGGGTGCCGGCAAGTTCATCCTCAAATTCAAAGAGCAGGTAACAGCAGCATAGCTTTTCCAAAACTTAATTAACCAAATACATGAAAATTAAATGGTGATTTTTTTGCAACTTCTGAAAGCATCCAGGCCTGCTAAACAAGTTAACAATCACCTGCAGACTATTACTTGGCAAAACTGTTGCTATAAATGATCATATGGTTTGATTTTGAGTGGTAATACATTAGGTGATTATGAAAATATGTAATGACCATCATTTGGAGGTCGTAATCTTTTGTTATTTTGCTGGCTGTTTATGTACAAAAGCTTGGACCTTCCAGATTTTACCTGCTTTTCCCATTTGTCCTGCATTGGCTTTGTAGTTGATCCAATAGTTGGACAAGACTACAAACTAGACCAAGGACAGCACAGTGACCTTGTGAAATGTTGAAAAGCCTTTGAATGAAATGAGTCAAGGTTTAAACAAACTGGATAAAGTCTGGGCAAAGCCAGGTATGGCAGAAGCTATACCTTCCATATACAGTGCCACATCAGAACATTTGAATATTGTTCACAATTAATATAAAAAGATGTGGATATATTTATATAATATGTACTACATATAAAATGACATTTTAAGTTTTTGTTTTGCTGTTGATAATTATGACTTGATCAGTGTCCGTTGATCAGCTTGTGAGGATCAGAAATGCAGAATCTCACATTATTAGAAAATTTAATTTCAAGTTTGGGTAAATTACTATTCAAACAGTATCAACATTCAAACAAAAAAGGCTTGAAATGTCACTTTATGTGTAATGAATATAAAATATATTATACCTTTTTGAATTAACAGATTTTTTCAAAGTATTCTAGTTTTTGGAGATGCATTAATACTTTCCTGTGTCACACTGTCCAGGCTGCTTATTGATATAATCTTATAATGAAGACAGTGATTAAATAAGCTTGTCTAGCACACTGTAATGTCAGTTCATTTTTTTCCGACTTGAGCACTTTCATTAAAGTGTTTCTGAAATATTGTATCAGTGTCATTTATACAAGCTTTTCTTTCATGCCAGCTTGCTCGTGAGGACAAAAGGAAGTGTGTGTCATTTGCCAATGAGCTGCGGAAGCTGACGAGCCGGAGCCGCAGCGTGATGGTGAACGGTCCCCCAGTTCATGAGGCAGCGCACAGTAAGGATGAGCGCGGCACATGGCCCGTCGCTCCGCCTCTACCCGAGGCCTCTGACTGAACGCACGCTCTGCGCTCTGCGTGTATGTGTGTGTGTGCAGTGCATGGAGCCCCTGCCAGGTATGAAGCCCTCAGCAGCCTAGAGACAGTCATAGATCCAGTAACATAAAGGAGAATTATGTAAGAGTCAGCCCGTATGGTTTCATTTAACCTGAAATGTCATCTGTCATACTGTGAGTGATGGCATACGGAGTGCATGGACAAAAGTATTAGAGCATCTTGCAGGAATTTTAAAAAAGTGTTGCTGAAATATCAAGTAAAGTAAATATCAAAGTAAATAAATACAAAACTGGATTAACTGCAGTTGTTAATGAGCCTAATGGGCGAAATGTGTCATATGGGTATCGGTGACTTTATATGGTTCTGAGTCTCTACAGGTTCCCCTATAGAATTATACAAAGGTTTTATATATATATATATATATATATATATATATATATACATACACGATAGATAGATAGATATATGTATATAGATATATGTATATAGATATATGTATATAGATATATGTATATATGTATATGTATATATGTATATGTATATATGTATATAGATATATGTATATGTATATATGTGTATATATGTATATGTATATATGTGTATATATGTATATGTATATATGTGTATATATGTATATGTATATATGTATATGTGTATATGTATATGTGTATATGTATATATATGTATATGTGTATATGCATATATGTGTGTATATATATGTATATGTATGTATGTGTATATATGTGTATATGTATGTATGTGTATATGTATGTATGTGTATATGTATGTATATGTATGTATGTGTATGTATATGTATGTATGTGTATGTATATGTATGTATGTATGTATATATGTATATGTGTGTGTATATATGTGTGTATGTGTATATGTATATATCCCATCCGCTAGTGACTCTCCCCATCACTTTGTAATGTCCTGACTCTAGGAGGGTGTCGACAAGCACAAGTATCCTCCGATGCTTGTGAAGTGGCCACCGCCTGTTTTTGAAACTACTGCTGATACACCGTCACTGGGGAGCCAGCACACAGGATCCCCAGCTCCAATGGACCAATCAGTAGATGCCTGAGCCAGCTGACATTGTATTATGAAAGTGATTGGGAGAGAATGTCATCTACCCGCCCAGAGAGAGCACGGCCAACTTTTGTTGATGGCAAACAGCATGACCTCCATCCTCAGGTCATAGTGTCAGCGTCTTAGCCTGCTGAGCCACTCGGCGCCCATATTATTCAAAGTTTTATACAAAGTCAACAGCACTTAAGTTTTATTCTTAAAATTTTAAGCAAAATATGGAAGCAAATACACCTAATAATAATGTGTAAACTTGTATACTTGCCTCAAAGCCCTCAGCTACACTCGAGTATGTTGAGCAAATTATCACAGCTAGATTAAAATAAAGAACTTCAGCTCTGGGCTGCAATATTGGCTTGGTAAAGTATAAATTTGCTGAGAAGAGTTCACAACATTACAGTAAAGGCTTCACTTTGAAATCAAAATGATGACTAGATCTTTTGCTGGAATTGTGACCAAAGCAGTTCAGTTTGCATGTGTGATGAATCATGCAAACATTACTTGCTGTATTAGTCTCTAGTACAGGCGATATGTGCCACATTTGAGGTGATATGTTCACTTTTTCATAAAAACCTCAAACTCTGAATGTTTTCAGAAATTGCCAGAATACAAAAATATCTCCAGAACCAAACATGGAGTTCACATGAACCTTTTTAACAGGCAAAAAGATGAACTTACTTTTGTTTGTTAAATTATTACCAACAGAAAGCACAAAACCCGGCATTGGTGATGGCATGGGGGAGCATCAGTGCCCACGGCATGGATGATCTGCATATATGTGAAAGTGCCACCGATGGGAAGGCTAATATTGGTATTTTTTTTTAGACGAGACGATACAAGATGACATCTTGAGACTCCATGTCTGGAGATACATCAGTGAGGCTTAAACAGTGTCACTTGATTGGTTGCCATGTCTTCGGCAATGGCATTATTTCTGAAAATGTTCAGAGCCCCAAACTGTACACCTGGGCTACTGCAACAAAATGTTAAACTTCAGGTACTAGTCATGTCTTGGCTACTATATTTAGGAAAATGGCAAATTTCATTACAATAGTAAATGTTTAAAACAGTACTGTTGACAAAAGTTAGAAGCATTTTTTTATTTGTAAAGCAAGTAACAGTTAAAAAACATTTCATACACAATCAAATCTGTATTTCTATTCAGATTGTTGGAATGCTGTCTGTAGTTTTGCAGGGTTTCTATTCCACTGTCTCTAGGCTGTTGGAAGACATTTTAAATATACTTTTATTAATATTATCCTTCATTGCCTCTATGGGAGGTAAGGTGAAGCTGAATATTGGGTGTGGAGTGTTAGGCTACTTAACTCTACAGGCATGATGGACATTCACAATATTAACAAACCCCAAAAGCAAAGAATGCTGCACACCGTTTTACACTGAAGTGAGATTAATGGCATGAGACAAGCTCACTATACTTACCCCAGACAAACAGTATGGCTACTGTAGCAGAAATGACAGATCTGTCCCCACTTTTCATCTTTTTAGTTCATCAACAAATGTAGCCATCCATTCACATTAGCTAATGCTAATATTACACTGTAACTCCGTTGGCTCTGAAAGATGTTCGCTTACAAAGCTCAGAAGCTGTACTCTGTCCTGTGTGGAATCATTAACAAGTGTGCTTGTAGCTGAATACTATGATTTGTTTCATGATGTACAGTATGTAGCTTTGAGTTGAATGCAAGAGCTGTTTTAATGTGCATGTAATTGCACAATACACAATTTGTTTTGGTCCTGGAAACCTTGTAGGTCTACTATGCTTGTGTAAAGTTATCACCACCATGGAAGTGTCACTAGTTGAGAGCGGTCCACCACACAAGTAATATCCAGTCATTAGTGCAGTGCCCTGTGGCTAAATGCTTGAGTGGTGATGAATGGCATTGAAGCTGGATGACTGCACTGATAAGCACTTGTGACTGCTTTATAATTTGCATGGTTGCCGGAGACGCTAGTAGGTCTGTTTTACTTTGGAGCAATATCAAAGGATCACTTCTGGTTCCCAGAAGACCTTAAAAGTGGATTATTCTAAATCTATTTTAGCCTACAGTGCCAAAACTGCTTCCAAATGGTTTGCTGACCATGATACTACTTGATACTACCAACTTATGAGCTATAAGCCATGGTGACCAATGTCACTTTTTGTATGTAATGAATATAAAACTTTTTCACAAAATTCTAATTTTTAATGTATGACTACATCAGTTACATACACTTCCAACAACCATCCATCCAAATCATTTATTGATAAAGGGTGGGATTAAAATCCCAAATGAGAAGTCTGACAGGTAGTCTATACACCTATTACAGTGGACCTAGAAGGTTGATTATTTTATTAAAACACGTTAACTAATGATCATCTCTCTTTGTAGGGCCTCTGTTGTCTGTGGGACTGAAGGCCTGGGTGGCTGAGGGCTGTCTGTGCTCTCAGCGGCAGTCGGTAAAAGGATGTCCTGAAAACAGCAGCGCTCCCACCACCTGGACCTTCCCCCTGTTGTGGAACTGGAAGTTGCACAAATGATTCCAGACACTGTGGAAAGAACACTAAAAATCTCTCACAAATCCTCACACAGGCTTTAGTGAAGCAACACCATGACCCCACACACACTGGCTGAACAGTGTTGGTGTGTAATGGTGATTAGCTCCAAGTTCAGCCACAGGTCTTGAGGGCGAGAGTCTACAGAAGAGAGCTGTTGGTGAGCGTGGAGATGTGGCATTTATACTTTGAACTGAAGGAAGTGAGGTTGTGCAGGCTGAAAGACTTGCTGGTCGCAGCAGGTTAGTTTAGCTGTTATCTCTTTCTCATCTCCATTTCAGACTGTTTTGGCAGCATAAGTGAGGTACTGTACTGAGAGTTTGTTCCTTTTTCTTTAGGTCTGACCTTTGGCAGTAATGTACTGCATTATGTTTTTGCTTTTGCACATCACTCTTTGTTATTGTAAACTTTGTGCTAGTTCTTTTACACACCCTCTAGCAGCGTGTTTAAAAGCTTTTGAAACAAAGTTTTGAATAAATTCTCACCACAGCTAGTGAACAACAAGCCTATAGCAGTTAAAAACCCTGTAACCTGGTTGTGTAAGAGCCATGCATTATTTTTAAAGCATGGATATATAAGCACACTAACGTCCATCAGTTAGGGAAAAGTTTACTGTAACAAATGTGCATCATTTCTTTAGCTAGGTGCACCAGCATTTTTAACATTCAACAAATGAATCTGCTCTAATTTATACATTTTAAGCTACATTTTGTGGCGTATGAATTTAGTCTTTATCATTTTTTGTTGTTGATGATCTGATTTCTTTAAACTTGGGGCATTTAAAGATTAGCATTTTTAACCATATCTAGATCATAAAGTGATGCATAAAAACATATGTGGGAAAAAGTTCGTGTTCATAATTTTTCAAAAAAGAAAATTAATATTTTATATTCATTTCACTTAGTGACATTTCAGCTTTTTTTGTTTGTTTTAATGTTGATTAGTTTGGTTTATAGGTCATAAATCAGAAATTCACAATCTGAAATGATAAGATTTAATTTTGAGTTTGAGAATTACTATCCAAACAATCAACATCAAACCAAAAACATGAAATGTCACTTTACATGTAATGAATATAAAATGACTGTTTACCTTTTTGAAATAAATTATTCGCCATGAAAACCTTCGCCATTATCAAATTTGAGATTTTAAAATTCTCTAAAATGTCTATTTTATTTAGTGTTCACAACTTTTAATGCAGTTATTTTACTGATGGCATCACTCTGGGAAAATTTGACATAAATGGAATGTTTCCTCATTTATTCCAGCAAATTACATTTGTATGTTTTGCATGTTGCACAAGCAAATCTTTTGAATAAGCACTCGCACTTAAAGAATTAAACATTGGGTACCCGTTTAAGTGTGCAAACATTTAATACAATGTTATAGTTTTGAATATGAAGTTTTCTTGACTACCTCTACTAACTTGTGGAGCTTTGAGGACATGCTGACATTTTTCTTATTTCTTTTCCTTGCTTTATTTTACGGTCCTGAACCTCACTGCTTATTGTTTATTACAGTTGAACCATTGTGTGTAAATTTTGGCTGTCCTTTCCGTCTGTTTTTCTTGATTTTAAGAGGTCAGTTTTTTTCTTTGTTAAATATTATCCATGTAACTTTATTTATTTAAAACTGAAGCCCAGGTTGGCTGTAGTTTTCTTTTCTTGTATATAAGACACTGTAATTATTAAATTCAGTCTAATTTATTTCGTACTGTTTTCTTGTTTTTACTGTTTTCTATTAGCATTTTAAAAAATTATTTGTAGAAACACTACGTTGGTTTTTATGATGGCTTGAGAGAATACAGAAGTGATCATATTAATGGCTCTAATACAGGGCTCAACAGGCCACAAAGAGTTGGTGTGGTTGCAGGTTTTCATTACAAGTAAGCAGAAGCTCAGCTGAGTGTACTTTCACTAATATTTGGTTGAAATTTATATGAGGCAGTCCTGTTTGGTTGAAATTAAAACCTACAGTCCTGCCGACCCTTTGGGGATAAGATTGGTGAGCCCTACTCTAATGAATAAAGAAGGCTCATGTACACAGCATTATGCACATGTATCATCTCTAATGTACTTACACTACTGTTAATGTTTTGGTTTAGTGATTAGTGCCTCAACTGTTTTGACTGCAGTGCCTGTATAGTGTTTTAATGTTTTGGTACTTCTGTTGTGACAATCTTGTGACTGCTATTTGACTACTGTGGAAGAAATTACAGTATGTTTTCAACAATAAAAAAAGTTAATCTGACACGCTGGCTTGATTATTGAGAAGACTGATGTGGTTCTCTAGTGATTATAAACAAAGATCATTTACACGGTATTACACTGTATGTAGATAATTTTAACAAATATCTACAAAGTGGTGACTAATAAACGCCCCCTCCTTCCACCATTTGGGTGGTGGCTCATTCTCGGGACTGTGAATCAGAGCTGCTGCTGTTTTTCCAACATGTACAGAAGTGAAAAAAAGTGTAACCAAAGCTATCCAGCCACATGCAGCTGTGGATAGTGTCCTGCGACCACCAATGAAGAACTAGAGGATGACCAACGCAACAGATAAGTGTTTAAAATCTCCAGCAGCTCTGCTGTCTGATCCACAACATATTCTAACACACCACCATCACATCAGTGTCACTGTAGTGTTGAGAATGAACCACCTCTCAAATACCTGTTCTGTGGAGGTTCTGATCATTGAAGAACAGGGTGAAAGGAGAAACAGATGGACTACAGTCTGTAATTGTAGAACTAAAGTGCACCTATATGGTCAGTGGAGTTGATAATATAGAAAGTATGTATACATAATGAAGTGGCCAATGAGTGTATAAACACTTGGAAAAAAGGGACAATTCCTAAGGAAAACAGCACATTTATATTTCAAACACATGGATATAAAATCTCCACATCCCATCCCTTTATAACAGCCTCATAAGCAGGTTACAACTGTGCAAGAGATACCGCAAAGTCAAGTGATTCTTCATCCTCCTGCTGAAGAGCTGCATCAATCTGGCTTTTCAAATCCAAATCCAAAAAGGCATCACCAATTGTAAAATGTTCCTATAAAACAAAGTAAATAATCAGGATAATTCACAAATAAATGCACAACTGGTTGTATGTATCTGTGGTCCTGTGATGCCTGTCTAAGCTGGATAAACACTAGTCTTGTGAATTTAAGCAGATGAAGATTTTATACCAATAAAGTCAAGGACATGAGAACAGCCTGCTTCACGGCAAGCTGGATGGAGTCAAACGTATACAATGGATGCAGATACAGCCAGCTTGATGGTACTTGTTAGTGTGTAGAGTACTGGCAGCAAAAGACAATGAGGGCTCTTGTAATTCTTGCCAGGCTTTACAAGATGGCCTTCATCCTCAATGTGATCTGCAAGTCCACTGTTGATTGTCAGCTTTACCAGGAAAACTCAACACAGGACTTGCCTTCATCCTGCACAGGGTCAGATCCTGGACTGAAAGCCCAGAGTCCTCCTGATAAAGTGTGTGGGCTGTACAGGAGCAAAACTGTTTACACAAGGCTGACATGTGGCTTAGCAGTGACTATGTGTCTTTGTCCAAAGCTTCTTTACAACTAAAATGACCACATCCAGTAAAAACATGAGGGGTGGGCAAAAGCCTGAACAGATGAAGTGTAAACTGATATGTTTCGCCTTGGAAGGTGAACCAAAGTAAACATCTGTGCTCCAAGGCAACAGAAACATGAAAATACACATCCTTCAAACGACACAAAACACTCAAGCCTACACAGCTCTATCATGGGGTGAAGTCCACAGTCTTTCATAAAAAGAAAATAAACTGAAGAGCTGCCTCTGAACAAGATTTCCTCTAATGCACCTCTTAAGAGGGAACCTGTTTAGTCCAGAGCTACTGCTCTGTGTGGGTTTGATACATGTGTCCACCTAATACACACCCTACACCTGTGAAATGTCAAAGGATACCACAGAAGCCATACTTGGGAGACCAAACAAGGCATCCAAAATACCTGCTAAAATCTGATTGGCTGAAGGTGGCCATGTATTTTGGAAAATTATGTAAACACTGTAGTATCTGAGCCAAGACAGCATGCAGTAGCAGCATGCCCTATTGTTTGGGGCAGCTGTGGCCTGGTGGTAAGGGACCTTGTTGTTTTTTTTGTTCTCTGCTGTGTGTGTCTGCCTGCCTGCTCTGTTTCCTCTCTACAGTGGTCCAGAAGGCCATTGGTTCCCAGCTACCTTGAATGTGACCAATGGGAGACGGACGATGCAAATGAAGAGGAGGGCTTACCAGGATATAAGCCAGGAGAGTGGCCACCTCACATGTGGGGGGTGCCAGGAGAGTGAGAGGAAGGAGTAAAGCTGGAGACTTTGAAACACTGAAACAGACCCCTTGTGTGTGAGAGCTCATGCACTACTGCCGTTTCCGAGACGTGTGTTTTAGTACCACAGTGTGTGTGTGTCCCTATCCCTATGGTTGAGTGTTGTGGTTCTGTTGTACATCACTCCTCTTTCTCATCCTCTCCTATTGTTTAGTTTACTGCCATATTACAATCCACTACACCTATCCCTACATGCACGCTGTAGACAGATAAGCAGGTTGCAAAACACTGCCTCAGGCAGGGATGCCGGTGATGTTTAGACACATTAGGAAAGGGGTGGTTGCCACCTTTGTTGTTAGGTTTGGGCATTAGGCCCTGGTTAGGCAGGGTTGGCACTTTATGTTTCTTTTCGTTGGCATTGCCTTTGCCCACTTTGTGTATTTCTTTTGTGTTATTTGTATACTATTCATGCCTAAAAGTAAACAAGTAAACAAGCATTAAGTGTGCCCTGTTCTGTGTCTCATTCTTTCCTCTCCTGTCTTACCCCTGGCATCCATGCTTAGGCTGGGGGTGTTGTCTAGCAGATACAGCTTGTGTACAAGTGAGCACATGACAGACCTGGTATTGTGACTGGAAGGTCACCAGGTTGATCCCCTGGCCATGACTGAATTTGCCCTGCAAGGCACCACCGAGCACTGTTGATAGTGCTGCCCACCGCTTCAGCTATTGCTCACTGCCCCTTAGCATGGATGTGTGTTACACTTCACGGATGTGTTAAATGCAACTCCTCTGTGTGCAAGGACTTTGGTCAATGAATGTGCAAATACATCAACCAGGTCACATAGCATATTTTTGCATGTTAAAGCCCCCCTGACATGAGCCCCTAGTGCACAAATATGTAAAGTTTCATAATAATTAGTCAAAATATTTTTGTGTTCTGAGCTATTTTTGTAATACAGGTATTATCTTTGTCATTTGGCATAGCCTGGAAACCAGACACTGATGTAATTAATATGTTTTGTGAGGATTATTTATATAAAAATACAGTGCAACATAAAAAATATTGTCAAAAAGTTCATTTGCACTGTATATTCTGATCATGTTGCCCCCACATTTTCTCCTCCTGAGGATGGGAGCAGACTTGGGCACTGAAATACAGGCTTTGCAACATGACATATGAGGCCACTGAGGTAGCCTGTCAGCTAGCAGTCACACACTATAGCAACTGGTGAAACAATATACAGACCCTTGATTTATTGTAAAAGCCCTTAACTTGTCTGCATTCATGAGACAGTGTTTGCACCACCCTGATGGTCTGAAACAAGTAAACAAATCAGCATTCATTCCAGGACTGGATAGTTACCTTCTTTTTTGATGGATGTTCTGTAACTGCTGGATTAAACGTCATATTTTGCACAGAATAATCTTCAAACACCTGCACAGGTGCTCTGTAAGAGAAATGTTTTAGTATTGTGAAACTTTTATGTAAGATAGTTAAATGTGACACATTCTGTCACATTTAACATCTGATTCAGGACATTTTTCTAATAATATTTGTAAATTGACTTTTGCTGCTTGCAGCCTTCTGCATTATTAAAGCTTTAAGGTTTTTTTTTTTACCTGAAATGTACAAGAACAAACACTTCAGAATGCTACTACTGTTTTCTTCTAGGTATTTTGTACCATTGTCCATTTTATAAATAATATTTTATACATCATCATATACCACATAAACCAGCTGCTATTTGAGACCCAATCTGAGGTAAGCATGTGATAATTTAGACATGCTGTTGACATGGTGCTCACTGATGGAGTATAAGCTTCCACTACAGCTCAACTCAAAAAGAAACAAAGTTTGTGGAAAAGGGATCTCAGCTATTTGAGTACATTTGGAAGAAAAGTGTGTTATTAATTATTCAACAAACTTTAACAAGTCCAGGAAACTGGTCATTTGATTTACCTTCTACTCAGTTCTATGCTGAGAGCTCCTGAGCCCTCACTCGGTGCTCCAGCCAGCAGATGAGCAGCATATTTCCTCACCATTGGGTGGTAATGTCTCTGAAACACACAAACACATACCGCTTTATTGACAAAGGAGACGTTTATCATGTAAAATATTTTAGGCATTGTATTCTGACAAGTCCTTTCTACTGAATTATTTTATTATGTATTCTATTGTATATATTATATAATATTCTATTCTTACTTGTATTTTCATCCTTGTAAGCTAAATTAGACACTCTGAAATCAGGTCTCACCTATTTTACACATTTTTCCAAAAATTGACCAAGAATCAAGTCGCTGCTTTAGATTCTGTTAGTTACATGGTTTCCATTGTGCATAAACTTGCTGGTTTATTAAAAACATTAGTTTTATCATTATGGCACAAACCTATGTATGACAAGTCTAATTTGGACATAGACCTCATTCCTGATGGTCCAACCTACAATATTTGCTGTGTGTCTGGAAAGCGTAACATACACAATCTAAAAAGTTACCCATTTCAACAACAAATACATACAAAGACAGAAAAAAACCCCTTCTATCATCACAGAAGATGATAAACTGAATGAACACATCCACAACCCTATATGAACCATCTAGCCATCTTCCTAACCACTTAACCACAGCCTTATGCTATTTTAGCCAAACCCAGGACAGAGCACCAATGCATCGCTGGGCACAATGTATTGCTGGCTGTACCTCTGGGTTGATATCTCTCAATATCTATGTATCTGAACAGTGGAACTTCAGGCAAAAGTTTTTGTAAGGCACAATAATAATAATAATAATAATAATAATAATAAAAGTTACATTTCATTCCATCTATACCAGAGTTTGATGTCTAGTAGTTCTTTTCTCTGTACTGTTGGCAGCATGACAGCCACTGTGCAGGGAGGTCCTAGCTCCCTTGTTGCTCAGTTTGACTGAAAATTCATCACCCAAGTATGTTAGATGTGGCCTTCTCCTCACTGTTCTTATTGTAGTCCACCTACCCTAAGCGCATGCAGCTCCCACACGCAGGTGCTCTGGGGGTTACAGTACTCCGGCTCGTCCAGCTCAGGTAGATACACACCACTGCCCTGCATGTCATTATCCAACAGGATGTCACACTTGGGGAAAGTCTGCACCAAATCAGATAAAGGACAAGTTCATTGCCTGTAATTAAACTGAACAGAACTATATAATGTGGACAAGCTGTGACATTCAGTGCTCTTACATGTACTAGTGTCCTGTTGGCTGCGAGGATGCCAATGCAGGAGTCAGACATCACATGAAGCGCAAGTGTACTTAGTCTCTTGACGAAGGCCAGCGCCCTGTGCAAAGTGACTTGCTTCCTTCTCTTGGCCAGCATCACGTCCAGACACTGAAGTACGATGGCTGTGTCCTTATTTGGCACACCTGCAACCAGAAGCAGTGATGAATTAATCATGCAAGATCAGTTCCTGACCTCACTAAATGTCATGTGGCTGAACGTAATCAAATCAACAGACCAGAGAAGCTGTTACAGCAGACAAATAGACAAAGTCCCAGATGCTGAAAGTAACAATATATAACTACTCTCATTACAGTACTTGAGAAATCTTTCCTTGAAAAAGTGCTTTTGTTTAGTAGCATGAACTATGAACTAGGACTATGGGTAGTACATTTCATTACAATACAAAGAAAATTATTTAAATACAATAGTCCCTCTCCATTTTGCGGTTCGACCTTCACTGACTCGCTGTCTTGCATGATTTCAAGAAATATTAATGTGAAAAAATTTTTGGGAAATTTTTGTTGTTGCGAGATTTGAAATTCGCTGGGAATTCAATGCGCAGTACTGTGTACACATATCTCGTCTTCCATTTCACTTCAGACACAGTGAGTGAGTGAGTGAGTGAGTGAGTGAGAGACAGACAGAGACAGACAGACAGAGAGACAGACAGAGAGACAGACAGAGAGACAGACAGAGAGACAGACAGAGAGACAGACAGAGAGACAGACAGA
>BRDA01002945.1:14834-30258 GCA_036984385.1 Crenuchus spilurus | reverse complement strand
CTCCACATCATTGTGTTCAGTTTTTATTCACAATTTGTTTAGTGTCCCAACTTTTTTGGAATCCGGTTTGTATTAAAATGTATAATGTAGTATAATATAATAATATATTTTAATATAAGCAGGATAATGCTAGGCTTGTCTCCAAAATATTTCTTATCACATAATATATCTCTGACCTTCACATGCACCACTGACTAATAATCATCTTTATTCACTTCATCAGTGAGTGGTATTAATGTCAACTCATACAGAATAAAGTATCAAAGTCATCCATTGTACTAGGAGCACCTGTCTGTTGATATGTTTTCTTCATTTAAATGCTGTTTTACTGTTATTTTGCTCTTCTCCAGGTTTATACAAAGACTGGAGAGGTAATTATGAGGGCAGCTAGTTGCCTACAGTTCACTGACCTCTTCAATCAGTCTTTAGTTGCAGTGAAAACATGGACTTTATAACATGGACTTTATGAACATCCACGTTATGTCTAGTTCTTGAACACGTACACAGGAGCAAGTTGAAGAGTTCAGTTAGGTGGATGTGTATTTTTCCTCTCCCATAGTCAGTTTAATCAATGTTTAATGACCAAAGCAGACCAAACTGTAAGACCTACAGACCTGAATTGGAATTTTCTGATAGGAGTTAATTCTATTCGGTACTCAAGGAACATGCATTGTTCTTATTCTCAATGTTCTTCACTTACGAGTGCTTTATTATAAAAACACATATTTTTATCTTTGTTCTTTGTTATATTTTGCACACTAATATGTCCATATTTTGGATGTGAATTTGAGTGTATGGGTCAATGTAGATAACATAATAAAATGGTGTCTTACTTTCCCTGCACACCTCTCACACACTGATCTTATGTCCATGAATGGTTAACCAACAGAGATGTATATGACCAAGACCTGCTTCAAGATTTTCCTTCTTTAGGTTACAACTGAGAGGCCAACAAACACTAGAACTCAATAATTATTAAAACTGACTCAAGATCAGCGCTTCCTGTTCAAAAATATTTAACGTTTCATACATTTGATAAACGAGGGGAGGAGTTTAGACCATAAATTAAAGATTTGTCCAAAATCAAATGTATGAAACGTTAAATATTTTTGAACAGGAAGTGCTGATCTTGAGTCAGTTTTAATCACAGATGCTCATCCATGCAGCCCGGCTGGATAACAAGAGGCAGAGTAATGTGAATGTTCTTGCAGCTCCTATCATCACTGTGGTTGATCATTACCAGAGGGACCTGGAATTGCTCTTAAAAAAGTACTTTTCAGAAGATAAAAATGGCAAGTATGAAAACTGCAGCGTGGTTAAAGAGCTGAAAACCTATTTCACTCGCCTTAAGAGCCACGTAAAGAAACTGATACTGCAGTCTAAAGCTTTCAGTCTGTAAAACCTCTTTCCTGTCACAGACGATGATGCAGAAATCACATCTTAACGATTTGTTCTATTAAAGTCATTTGATCATCAAAATATTGGTTGGTTTTTTGTAATTAAACAAGAATAAATAAATATGTTGGTGAAAGCTTACTTAGCTAATCTGCTACTAACAATTAAGTATTTAACAGACTATTACATGTCAGTGTCACTTTGTCAATCACACGCTTGCTTTGTTCCTGTGTGTACCACCTTTTATAACTGTAACCTTCACACAATCATTCAAACATTGAGCTCAAATTTGTAGACTCAAACATAGGCACACAAACACAACTCTGAACATCTCGATAGTTTCTCCCAAACAGCTATGAGATCAGATGTAAACACAAGTGAGACTTTAGCTAAAGTCTAAGATCTGCTTAAAAAATCTAAAGATCTAGACCACTTCTCAGTGAATGAAGGTCAGTGATCTCAAAACAGCTCACACAGCCCTTGTTAAGCATCACAGCATCACTGCAGAACAAACTGAAGCATGTTTTTATCATCGAAAATATTTATGTTTATTCAGACACTTCCTGTTTCCAGCACTTTAACAACAGAATCAGAAAACTTTGTCCTTGTACAAGTACAACGAAATGAAGGCCCCAGCTATCCTGCTGACAGGGCAGCCATTTGCGGCGCCAACCTATGGAGTAGGGAAGAAAAACAGCATACATGAGGGGGGAAGGGTAAGATAAAGGAGAAAAAACATGCACATAGCATGAAAAAAACTCTCCTTACAAGCAGACATAAGAGTCAGTGGAGTAGCCTTGGATGGTGTTTGAAATCAGGGGAAAAGGGGAGGCTGAAAAAGTCCACCCTGACGGAGAGGGAGGAGGTAGATAACCTCCATGGCAAACCACCCTAATGGAGGGATTTGCAGTACCACAGCAAGGTCAGCTGCGATAAGATGAGAGCCGAAACAAACAGACATAATTTAATGCGAGCAAACCACCCAAATTTTCTTAGGTCACTCTTTAGACCATAGGATCTCCAAAATTTCCAGCTCGTCTTTGCAGAACCACAATCATCAGCGAGATGTTATCCAGCCTGGTGTTAATCACAGTCAATGTCAGTTTTGCCCCGTGTAACGACTACTGTTTAGTCGTATAAACAGTCAGACACAGGCTCCTGCTTTTCACTCTTTATTCTGAAACAGATTTTAAAATGAATTAATCTTCTCTCACTGGATGACCGCTGACTTCAGACATCCATCTCAGAGCTCTCACTCCTCTGATAGGAGGGGCTACGGCAGCAGCAGAGGGACACAGGCTGCAATGATGTCATAGCAAGAGAAGAAAGGCTCCCTAAAAATATTTTTAACATTTATAATCAAGGGTCGGCACGGTGGCTTAGTGGTTAGCACGTTCGTCTCTCAGTGCTGAGGTCTTGGGTTTGAGTCCCCATCTGAGCAGAGTTTCCATGTTCTCCCCGTGTCTGCGTGGGTTTCCTCCGGGGTCTCTGGTTTTCTCCCACAGTCCAAAAACATGGAGGTCAGGTGAATTGGCTACTCTAAAAATGTCCATGTGTGTGTATATGTGTGCGTGTGTGTTCACCCAGTGATGGTTTGGCGCCCTATCCTGGGCTTGGTTGAATAGTGTAATGCCCTGCCCTGCGCCCAGTGAGGGGGTAGGGGACTAGCCGCGACCCTGTTAAGGATTAAGCGGATATGATAATGAATGAATGAATGAATTTATAAACAAAATGTAAATAACTTTTTGCACATGTTCTTAACCCTTTTTGTAATAATGGAGCCATTTTGGTGAAACTCAATATTTTAATAACTCTTTAATTTTAACTCTGTTACACCCACTCAAGCAAACCCATCTCATTAATTTCTCAGTAAACTATGATAATGCCTTATGCCACTTCAGCAAAATACCGTACCAGTGTTCTGAATAGTGCATCCTGTTTCCATCCTCACGGAGAGTGCACACGACCTGGCACACAACGTCCATCGCGTCTATCGACGTCCATCGCGTATCCAGCTGCAAACATTCCATCAGGACAGACATGCTCCGCTCAGCGCAGACTTCTCATAGAGAAGATGGTGACAATAGCATTCAGAGACCACTTAATCCAGTCCATAATGTTTATTTTGTAGAGAAGTGCCAAAGAGAGTCTCTACAGCATGAAAAACAAATAGGAGCCAATCAGGGAGATAAGGGAGAAGAAAGGGAGGGAAAAGCGTCCACCTTCCAAGAGAGGCAAAGAAAAAAAAAAAGTGCGTTAAAATTTTGCGCCATTTTCAGGTGTATATTTACAACACAAACCGCTTTTCATTGGTCGTGACTAGTGATGGGTATTATTCTACTGCTCCCTTTTTATTCTTTTTTAAAAATGTATTGCTTTTTTTGCTGCTTAGCTTAACCTATTAATAATATACAGTTGTAACCCTACTTACGAATTTAATCTGTGCAGGAGCCGAGCTCGTTAGCTGGTTTGCTCGTTAGCTGGATGCATTTTCCCCATAAGAATACATGTCAAACTGATTAATCCGTGTCAGCCGGCCAATATACAGTATACTTTAATATGTAAATAATGTGTTTATATGGGTTTTTAAAACATAAACGAGACAACGACGGCGCTCGTGTAGGCTGGCGGCTAAGGAGGACAGGAGGACGGGCGTATGTGTATGGCATGGTTACACTTATCATATGAAAAGTAAAAGTAAAATGTATCTAACTTTCTTGTTCACACCTTTTGCTGTCTTTGTGCCACTTTCACTAGCACTTTCACTTTCACTGGACAGGGGTCAAAGGTAATGACTGACCTCTTCTTCTACGCTAGCATCTAGGGGATGCTACGACCGCCGTGCCCCTAGTGGTTGGCATACTTGAACTAATTTAGGCTACTCGTTACTTGGAATTTTATTCGTTACCTGGAACAAAAATATTCCAAGATCTCGACTCATTACCTTGAATACTCGTTAGTAGGGATGCTCGTAAGTAGGGTTACCACTGTAATGTCAATTCATCAGTGACATGTAGTGAGGTTTACAACTGGTGAGGCAACCAACACTGACTTTTGTATGATGTTTTGTCATTTTTCTTTATTAATCTTTTTTTAATCAGTTCTTTTTCTTTCTCCTTAATTTGGTTAATGTCAGCTTATTATGTTGAGTTTCTGCTGTTCAGCAATGTGTTTGGACTTTGGGGTCTTTAGACAATGCCTCCGATCAATTCCCTGAGGTTGATTAAATCACCCACTGCCTACTTTCACGTGATCAGCCAAATGTCAGTTCAAAGTCCACTACTCCTTTAAGAGTTGGCCATATCTTTAGGAGGGGGCTGCATTCACTATAAGACCTGGTTGCTCCTCTGAGCAGGCAGACAGTGAACACAGAGAGTCCAGAGGCTGCAGACCTGGAACCGGCAGAAACTTCCTCACATCATCAGAAGCTTCATTTTCAATAAAGAAGAATCTTATACACTCTGCGGTCTCCTGACTATCCGTCTGGTGCTGAAAAAAGATTTACGTCAATTGGTGCTAAAACTTGGGATCCAGAAACATCCCTAAAGATGACTGAAAGACTTGAGATCACATGACTGAGCCCAATGAGGCAACACTTTACAGTGCACACAAACATGCAAAGACCTGCCTGCCAACCACCCATACACTTCCTGTCATCTTCTGAAGGTTTTTATACGTCACACTGTCTTTTCATTGGCTGTTTGTAACGTGTTTGCAGCCATTTAGCTTTTTATGTTGTATGAGTAATAAATATGTTGAAATAAATGAATGAATTAACAAATGTAGAAACAAATAAATAAATAATGTCCTTCATAGGGTTAAAGCAGCCAACAGTTGTTATAGGCTCAGTCATGTGAGATAATCTCGTTTTTAGTTTTTTTTTTTTTGTCTGGCCGAGACATTCCTGACCTTACATAAGACAGTCTTGCTCATTTGTGAGGATGTGTGTTGACTAATCTTGCTCTTCTAAGTTGGACAGAACATGAGTTTTCCTGCAGCCTCGGCACTCAAGACTGCACAGACTTCAGCTTTAACTACAGTGAGTATGATCAGCCAAAACCCCGAGAGAAGAAAAGCTGCCGATGTCTGTCTGTCTGGACTCCATGTTTTTTCAGCCTGGCTGCTCAAGCTGTCTGGTCTTCAGCTCTAGAAGGTTTAACGTTTGAAAGGTAAGTCATAGTGTAGGGAGACAGACTGAACATTTCATTTTCAAATCACTCACAGCTTCCTCAGTTTGATCCACTCTAACAAGCTTTAGGTTATAGACTACCAGTCACAGGTTTGGGGTCACACCAAAATACTTTTATTTCAATATAAAGTTTTTTTTCCCCATCTGTTTGAGCATAAACTTTCTACTTTTTAAACATTTTAAATAATATTATTATTAGTCCATAAACAGCCATAATAAATATTATTAATCACTAATTTAGGAGATATTAGTCCATAAACAACCTCAATAAACAGTATTAATCACTAGAATAGGAGATATTAGTCCATAAACAACCTCAATAAACACTGTTAATCACTAGAATAGGAGATATTAGTCCATAAACAACCTCAATAAACACTATTAATCAGTAGAATAGGAGAAATTAGTCCATAAACAACCTCAATAAACACTATTAATCACTAGAATAGGAGAAATTAGTCCATAAACAACCTCAATAAACACTATTAATCACTAGAATAGGAGATATTAGTCTATAAACAACCTCAATAAACACTATTAATCACTAGAATAGGAGATATTAGTCCATAAACAACCTCAATAAACACTATTAATCACTAGAATAGGACATATTAGTCTATAAACGACCTCAATAAACACTATTAATAACTAGAATATGAGATACTAGTCCATAAACAACCTCAATAAATACTATTAATGACTAGAACAGGAGATATTAGTCCATAAACAACCTCATTAAATACTATTATCACTAGAATATGAGATATTAGTCCATAAACAACATCAAAATACACTATTATTCACTAGAATATGATATTTTAAGTGGCTGGTGTTAAATAGTTTTCTCATATAAGTACTAATTATTGAAGTTAGTTATGGACTAGTATCTCCTATTCTATATTTTAACGCTTGCCTGGTGGTTAGGGATCTGGTCTTGTGATCAGAAGGTCACCGGTTCAGTCCATGGGCAGGTCATCACCTCCAACTGTGTTGCTCTGGATAAGAGCATTTACTAAATGCCTCAAATATAAATTTGTCAGAACTAATCAGATGTTAAATATCTGCTTATTTTTATTTCTTCAGGTTTTAAGATGGCAAGGAGAACAATTGTTTGCTGTCTCACTCTTTCTCTGTTCTTTTCTACTGGCCTTGCCATCCGCACTCTGAAAGACATTAGTGACCTGAAGGAAAACACCAACTTAGTGAAAGATTTCCCACAACATGGACTCATGCTTCTTCACTGGTTTGCTCACAGCGTTGAAATTGATGACAGAGGAGTGATCCAGCTGAACTTTGATCCAGGACAGGGTCACTATGGATTACACTGCTACAAGAAGGAGATTCCTGATCTTCGTAGTCAAAGGTTATCTTCTCAGACTAAAAGCCGTTATTACTCTTTAGGTGATCTCAATCGTGGAAGTGCCAGGATGTTGCCATTTTATGTAACACAAGACTTCCATAATTCAGTGAGATCTCAGCACAAGATCACGGACAGAGTTCTGATTAAAGTCCAGAGCAAGAAAGTCGGGAAAGTGTATATAACTCAGGACTTTGACGATAGAAGCCTACGAACCCACTTTGACCCAAACAAGACTTACGAGATTAGCACTCAACTCCTGATCCAAATTAAGACACTTGGTGTGGACATCGTCTGCGATAACGATGATCCCAGACTAGACTTCAGTCCTTGTGAGTTCTTGGATCATCACAACAAAGCTCTGAAAGTACAGATGATCTATCCAAAGGCGGCAGGTCTTGGGTGGTTTCTCACTCTGGCTGGTTACAACATTGACCAAAGAATTGATGCGTTTTCAAGAATTTTCTGCTCAACTAACCCAACAAGCACTCAACATGGTAACTGCTGTCCACTCTCAATTGATGACCAGGAAAGTCACTGTTATGTGCCCTACAAGATAAAACTAGAGGTGAAGTCCACACCTAAAGGGTACGCAAAGATTGTGTGGAGCGGAATACCAGAAAGTATTGCAAAGATGGAGGTCAGTATAGGTCTTTATAAAGATGGAACCAAAGAAGAACCTTTAGACGAGTATCCAGTGAATGGACGAACGTATGGATCCATAGACACTGACGTGCCCCTAAACCCTGGCCTTCAGGTACATCTTCTAAGAAGCAATAAGACGTCGTATTACCTTATTTTCAGTGCTACAAACTACACAAGCATCTGGAAGGGCCCAGTGTTTGATGAGACCAATGGGGCTCTTCCAACCCAGGTCAAAGGTTATGATATGAGTCTTCAGCTTTATACCAAAGATGGCTACGCATGTGCTCGACTCTACGTCAAGAAGTCCTTTGCAAATTGGAAAAATGTCTTTGACAAGTCTTGGGTGGGATTCTACCCAAGTTCGTCAGATGATAATGTCGACTACAGTAAGTACGAGTGGGTTGTAAACTTTGAGAAGAGGTCAGAAGAGCACTGCCCTTTGGATTACGACATCTATGAGTGTGAGTCCAGCCTGGCCATTGGTCCTGGAGTCCAGGTGCGACTCATGCTGACAAAACATATCGCTAGTGAGAAAGCTCGGACTGTGGCCTGGGAGACGTTGACCTTCAGTCTGTAGTTCTACTGTTAGGACTTCCTTTTCTAGGCCTTTGTCTGTTTTCTTTTGTCTCATCACATCTATAATCCTAGAGTCATGTGCCTTCTTTCATTTTTATAATATTTTTTTAAAGTATCTACTATTTTCATATATACATATACTGTATGTTTTCTGAAGTTCATTCTTGGTGGTGTTGCGCCCTATGGATGGTTGAATCTCTCCCAGTGCATTGTGTGTTTTAAACAGACACTTTCCTGAGACCCTGAGGTTGGAGTTTTAATGTGTTTGGGGAAGTTAGCCAGGTTCAGGTGTTGTGCATTGCTAAGTGAACCTTCACCCTCTATTTCATATTATTTAGGGCTGTCAAAAGCTCATCAGCATTGTGGGTTGCCAGGTAGTGCTGTAGTGCACCATGCATTACTATTCCTGCAGTGCCAGTTCAAACCCCGGTCACGGCAACTTTCTGTTTTTGTTTTGTCCTCTTGCTAAACCTGCTGTCCTCCTCTATGCATTGGACTCCAACCTAGAGGCTTCCAGCTCTGGATTTTCCCTAAATATGACAGCAATTCAGGGAGTTTCACACTGACCCTTCCACTTGGATCACCGTCTGCCATGTGACATAAATCTTCTTTCTTTGAATAAAGTAAGTTGGTTAACATTATTAAATCAGTGGTTCTTTAATTTGTCATTTTCAATTCTAAATTTTAGAAAATGTACTTTTCAATTAATAATAGAAATGTTAAGAAATCATTACAGCTACTAAATGGAAATACAGTAGCCAAACTGACCTATAAAACTCAAGATGCAAATCAAACCAAAAAAGCAGCTAAAAGGGAGTCAAACTCATTTTTACATTTATTTTTAGTATTGTATATGCATCTCATTTGCTTAAAGACATTCCAGTAGGCTTGCATTTTAATTTGAGATGACAACAGACAAGTACAAACATTATATTCAATTTATTTTACTGTGAATGTGCATATTTTTTATTTCTTTTGAGCAGTACATTAAGATGCAAATGTAATTTTAAAAGTACATTTAAAAAAATATGGTGAAAAAGATCATTTCTATTCATATTTTAATTAAAATGATAAACATATTTTATACTATTTACAGATAAAGTGACACATTTCAAACCTTTTTGGGTTTAATTTTGAGACTTTTTGAATAGAGTGCTCAAACTCTAAATGTAATATTCAAATATTATAATGAACATAAAATATATAACCGTTTACATTTTTCATTAAATTATGAACTTGCTCACCATATTCTCAATTTAGATAGTATATAAACAAATGCGGGTGTGTTGTTGTTCCCAGGGCAGCTTTACACACTGGTTTTCTTGGCAGAATATTGTTTGGAGTTGAGCCAAATAAAAAACAGCTGCCTGCTTACAGTCAACAAACAGCCGAGCCAAACTGTGACATGGACTTTTTACTGGATTTAGTTTTCTTTCTTTGTAACATGAATGAACTACTTTGATTCCTGTTGACATCGTAAGAGATGTATGATATTATTATTATTATTATTATTATTATTATTATAACTCAATTCTGACTGCTGGTCACCATATGGATGGTGATTCTTCTTCTGTTTGGTGCTTCCGGCTTCATGTTTCTTCTGATTGTATCCATCCATCCCATTGCTGCTCCTCTTAATCTTTTATCTTCAACTGTTCCAGCAGAACCGTCTTCCCCAGTGAGCTAGTTCTTCTTATAATGTGTCCAACATAAGAGATCTTCAGACCTTCACTATTAATTTAATTGTTTTTATTGTAGGAATGTATATTTGTATCTTAAATAAATAAATTAAATTAAATAAGCAGTATTAAGTAAGACAGTAAATAAAAAAATAAAATCTGATTACTGAGTAATAGCCACACTGATAAAGTGGGAAACCTCTAGTGACTTACAGTGAACTGCTGTCCTCTATAAGTGATCACTACTATTTCTCAGTACTGCCCTGCAAAATGACTAAAACATTTATAAAAGTTATATAAAACAGCCAGCACATGTATTTACAGGTTGGTCATAAAAACTGTCTAAATGGCAGAGCTCGTATTGATAAGTTGGTAAACAGCGACCTCTGGTGTCCGAGACGATGAGCTGCTGTCAACTTACATAAACTCTGACACAAACAAAACCACAAACCGGTTTATGTCACGTTGTGGGGACCTGTTTAGACACCAACATTGTGGGGACCTTTCTACAAAGCTGGTCCTGCAACATAAATCATGACGTTTTAAGGTGGAGGCATGTTTAAAGGTTATGGTTTAGGGTTTTAAAGTTTGACTAACTCTATGTAATGTCCTCTCAATTCACAGAAACAAGTGTGTGTGTGTGTGTGGGGGGGGGTGTCTTTAGTACTAAATTAAGTTATAAGCACTACTACAACCATTTACGTCACTGAACCCCTCAAAAAAAGCTTTCAGTTTTGTGTTTGGTACTTGTGACAACACAGCCCATCCTGTGCATAGGCCACGCCCCCTTTTGCGAATCTGACACCTCTGTAGAGTGAGGCCTGAATACAGCCAGCAGGAATCTGCCCTGGCACACGATGGGGAATATAACAGCGTGTACACATGTAAGTCTTTTAGCTCTTTTAGAGTGTGTGTGTGTGTGTGTGTGTGTATATGTGTGTGTGAAGGGGACCATGGCTTATCCAATAGGACTGCTCCTGAGCTCCTGTCTTGTTTATTGATGCTCCACTAGCTGATGTTTTCTCATTGGACAGGTTTGATTTTGTGCTGAAGTTACCGGGCTAAACTGAGAAATCCTGCTTTTGTGGTTTAAAAGATGCTACTCTGTGAACTTAAGCAACTTTACACTTTTGTTGCAGCAACATTTTGTGTGTGTTTGGCTTGACTTTAATATTCAGCATTAGCCAGAACATTAAACCCATCTTGTATCTCCACTCATTGTCTGGTTTAGCTCCACTGGCCTAGAACTATGTGCTGACAGTAGTACATCTTTCTCTGTATACACTGTTCATCCTGTTCTATGACAGTCAGGACCCACACTGTGCAGGTATTATTTGTGTGGTGGATGAGCCTCAGTGACACTGATGTGGTGGTGGTGTGTTAGAGTGGAGCAGAGCTGCTGGACTGACCACTGATGTAGGACTAGAGGACCAACACAACAGATGAGCTACTGTCTCTGACTTTACATCTGCAGGGTGGACTAGCAAAGTTAGTGTGTCTTCACTACTCCACGTGTAAAGCGGCATAACATTAAATGTGGCTGCTTCCAAAATTTGGTCCATTATAGGCACTGTCGTACTACCGTTTCCCATGTGTCCATGAGTCCAAATATTGTGATGAAGGCCAGTTTTGGTCCACAATATGACCAACATTTTATTTGGGACGTCGCATGTAGACCACTTGCAGTCCATCTACCCTGCAAACTCTTGAATAGTTGGGCCAGCATTTGCTGTAACTGGCTCATGATTACCAAAACTGAGCCATATTTTGGCCCAAAATCACCTGCTGTCTGGACTGCTTTATCCCTTTAACATCCTTGCCAAGAAAGAAAAAAACTGAATTAATATTATTTGGGTGTGATGTTGGGGGCAATAATAAAAACAATGGGTTTTTTTTAAATATACTGTAAACAAAGAGATGGTAAAATCAGAACAAAAACTACAAATACATAAGCTGTGTAATGATTTTTTTCACAATGCTAATCGTTTTCACTTTTTAAACTTTATACTTGTCTGTGTGGTGGTGTAACAGCACTGTTTTTTCAGCATTTGATCCAGTTTTTTCCATGTGGTTTGGCTATGAAGCTGTTGATTTGTATTCAGACAAGAAAATGGACCTGTAGTGGATGTGTGTGTGTATATATATATATATATATATATATATATATATATATATATATATATATATATATATATATATATATATATATATGTCTTGATCAAAAGATCAAAGTCAAAAGATATTTTTAGATTTTTGTGAGAGGAGCTAAAATATGCAGATACATTTCTCAGTGCGAGTCAGAGTGCAGCACATTTTTTCCCGCCATTTCATAAATAGATACTTTATTGATCCGTTTACAGAGAAATTAAGGTCCCAGCAACATTACTAGAGGCAGCCGTCTCACACAGCACCAGCCTTGAATTTCCCCGGACATGTGATTGGAGGATTAGTGGCCTAAGAAATCTAGGAACCACTGAATGAGTTAAACACATCAGCTCACATTTGTTAAGCTTTAGAAATAAAAGCACATACAATGTCTAAAAGCTGTAATGAGCAGTGTGTAGAAAACACCTCTGTTTATTAAGTTCTGAGCTCAAAAGTCTTGGCTAGAAATGTTTAGAGTGTTTTTGACAATATATCAGCACATCTGAAAACAGGTTTTTGTAAAGTCTAAGTTTAGAGCAGATTTAATCAGAATATAGATTTATGACACTCTTACTGTTCTAACACTGTTATTGCTGAGTTTGTGCTGAACTAAAGCCTGTGTAACACTTTGAGAAAAATCATTTTAGATGTGTGTAATTTGTAAAAACATTCAAGCGATGTCAGACTACATCAGAGTGTCTGAAACACCCTCAGACTCCAGAGGTTTAAGTTCAACACCTTCAATAAGTGAAGCACACGTGCTTTATCAAACGAGCAGAATGTTAAAGGGTTATTATTGCTAATGTTTAAAATTAACAAAGGCTTTAACTTTGAATACGTACAGCCTTGAATATGTAACACAGTAAGATTAATAACAGAGTATCAGCTTCATCAGAGGAGATCTTTGTAAAAACTAAGCACTGTGTTCAAAGGGAAACGTTTCTGTACAATAAGAGTGCAGATATCTCCAAAAATGAATCATGTTGTCGGGAGTTAATAAATATTAAAAGCAGCTCAGGTCTTTATGTGTGGGAGTGTTCTGTAAAGCTCCCCTGAGGATGGCCTCAGTCTGGTCTAATCTAGTGTCTGGAAACTCAGGAAAGTCTCTGCAGAGGCCAGGCAGCTAAACAAGTACAGAGCAGCTGAGGCCCGTACGGGCTGGTGATGGCACACGGCTGGCCCACCATGTGAAATGAGTTCTATTTGTGGTTTGTGTATCATCCCTGAGTTATGGGTAAATTTGGGATAACACCTATTTTGGCCCTTTTTGTCCTTATATGCCACGTTCAGTGATGTTAAAGATGCCAAAATTTGGCATCTCTGTTTTTAACAGGACTTCTTCTAAAAATGATTCACTTTTACACACCTTATCAACATGTTGGACCCCAGAATACACACAAAACACATCAAATGGGTTTTCAAAAGTGATTTTTTAAAATATAAAAAACAAACATGCTCAAAGAAGCTTTTTAAAAACTGAACACTTTTCGCAAAAATTCTAAATGTAAAAGTGAGATAAAAGTAAACACTAAAATCAGGTGTGGCTGCAGGTGTTTTTGTCTTTAAAACAGTTAGAGAGACACATCACAGGCCTTGTGTTCCCAAAGTGTGATGGATTCCTAAAAAGTAACATATAAAAGTAAAATGGAGATCAAATTATTCACATTTAAATTACATACAGTACAGCTATTTTGAATGGCCATATAGGCTTCAGGACTAGCACTTCAGGGGATGAGGTCTGTTTTAGGACACTTGGAGGCTATACACACACACACACACACACACACACACACACACCTCCCTGGTTTATTCAGCCTGTAAGACAGATTCAGCAGAATCAAACATTTTTCACATGCATAAAAGTGATGAAGATATGAAAATAAATACCACACCAGCACCATCCCATTACAGGTACTTCTGGTTTGGAATTAATTCAAATCAAATTAAATCAAATTTTATCTATAAAGTGATTTATACAACTGATGTCACACAGCAGCTTTACAGGGTTAGTAATAACAGACATCAAATCATTAATCCCTAATCCCCGGTGAGCAAGCCAATGGTGACAGGGGCAAGGAAAAACTCCCTCAGAGCTGGAGGAAGAAACCTTGGGAGGAACCAGACCCACATGGGGGACCCATCCTCCTCTGGTCTGCTAATTCTAAGTGTGTGATTAATCATAATCATATGATCTTGTTGTAAAGTTCAGGTGAACTGATATGGTGACAGTAGTGGGACAGGAATGATGATGATAGTGGGTGCAATGATAACGGCCAGAAAGTCCATTTGAACTCCAATGTAGGCAGTAGAGTAGGGTATCTGGAGCAGGCCACAGTAGTTGGTTGTTGGTGGGCATCTGATCCAGGGAAGCATCATGGAGAGAATAGTAATCAGCCTTCCATCAACCTTGGACCGGACCGGTGGGCAATCACTCACTCAGAAAAAGACAAAGATGGAATTAATTAGTCCCTGTACGTCATAGATTCCACATGATGGGGTGATCCCTGCTCCTGTGCTCATTATCAAAGTGAACTGGTCCTCTGTGGTGTGTTGATTCATCAGAGTTTGGCACCACTGTTATGTTGGGAGACACTCAATGTACTAGTAGTCTATACCTTCACTATGGCAGCTCCCACAGACGTAATGGTTTCTGAGATACTACCACCACCATGCTCAATCTGGACCTTATTATTATGACAGACATCAGTGAAATAACCTCCGTTTACACCCTGCTACAACTGACTGGTGTGCTCACTTATTTATACATCCCTGTGTGGTCATAATGTTCTGCTATAATCACATCACTCACCCATAGCTCACAATGCCAGGGTACATGTTAATATTAATAGAGTAAGTAATCATCAGTACTTTATGATGATTCGGCTGGTTGAACCGTCACATCACACAGTGGTGAACAAACTCGCTCTGACTCGACTCCCACATTCTCTTCTCTCAGATGACAGTTTCCAGTAACCGGGCTGAGCCACAGCTCCAGTACAATAGTGAAGTGAGGAGTCTTCTCTTTTTCTTTCCATTTCCAGTAAACCTCCCTCCTGTCCAGAGGTATGCAGAGGAGGATGACTTCAGCGGTTTCCTCCACTTCAGCTCAGATTTCAACATTCCTTATAAACCATAAGGGAAACGCTGGTTCTCTTTAAACTCAACTGGTTTATGCTGTTTACTGGTGGGGACAGGGGAGTAGATGAGCTTTTTTGTCACATAACGTCCTTGGTCTATGACAGGGGTGTCAAACTGTCAAGATCAGATCCTAATCAGGAAACCAGACGCTCGCGGATAAAATAAAATAAGATTTACCGGCACAGATCCAATAAGCATGTGGTAAGAATACAAACCAGATTCCAAAAAAGTTGGGACACTAAACAAATTGTGAATAAAAACTGAATGCAATGATGTGGAGGTGCCAACATCTAATATTTT
>BRDA01002945.1:0-10094 GCA_036984385.1 Crenuchus spilurus | reverse complement strand
TCAGTGTTGCTTCCTAACTGGACAGGTTGGTTTCACAGACGTGTGGTTGACTTGGAGTTACATTGTGTTGTTTAAGTGTTCCCTTTATTTTTTTGTATATAGTATATGCAGTGTATACAGTGGACCAAGTCGCTGTAGTTAAGTGGGAAACACTAGTTAAATCACTTGTGAAGGCAGCACAACAAGGTGAAGTTTCACACAATTACCCCTTACATTATAATTGAGGGCATGTGACTTCCCAAACACTAAAATAGAGAAGAAATGAACAAAACCCGCTGATATGAGTTAAATGTTATGTGTATTGTATCTGTAGAGTGTTTTTTTAGGCTAATAACATCAGCTTCTGTAAGCTAGGTTGCTAGCTAATGCTAGCTATCTAATGTTGTTTCATTCTTCATAGCAAACAAGGTATATTAGCTGTCTTACCTGTTCTTGACCTGTCATATACAAGTCAAAGTTCTGGAAACGGATTGTCAGGGGTTGTTTTTTGTTCACAAAAAAGAACAAACATGAATTGTACAAGGAGGATTTTTTAAGTTTAGCACCACTAGCCATCCTCCTTTACCATCTTGTGCAAAGCAAATTTTTGAGGACACGGACATTCCTTTGTGTTCCTAGCATTAATTTTCCAGCTTTCTTTCACTGTTGTGACACCTGGACATATCACTCCTGACAGTGTTAGACGGCATTGTAAACAAAGCATTAAAACGGAAGTTTAAACCATTCTAGAGCAACTGTTGTGACGTAATCACAACTACCACATAGAGTCAAGGAAAACCAATAAAACATGAATAAAAGCTCTGCAGACAGCAACAGATCTGGTGGAAGACTGATCTTAGATCAGATTCATCCAGATTTATAATGCTCATTATGACTAAAACTGATTCGCAGCATTCAGCTACACAAGTTTTAATACAGTAAGCTGACAGTAAGTAATTCTGTGTAAAGGTTTGTATTAGTGACTTTCCTATGCACTTGTTTTCCTCAGGTTGATTGTGGAAGTGCAGAATTTCCGCTGTGAACATGCATTATGTAATGACAGTGATCTTGATAGTCCCACATGTTTTCACTGGGTGAGTATGGTGCCACCTACCTCTATAGGACCACTATAGAATAGGAAATTATTTTCCAGTTGTCGTCATTCACAGTTACGTCTTATTCTGTAATAAGCTGCATTGTCCTCCATTATGTGAATAGATGTAAATCAAAGAAAGCAGAATTTTGTGAAACTTTGCATGGATGAATACAAGTGATGTTTTATTTGTTAGCAGTAGCACCTTAAGAGGGCAGCGATGAGTAATGTTTGGGCCCAAACTGTGGCTATAGTCAGTTTGGAGCTGGATGGAGAGCAGGACAGATCAGTTAAGACTTTTGACTTCAGTATCTGCAGACATTTTAGAAATGAGTAATTTACTTTATCTCATAATTATTTACACCGTCATATCAGAATGTTGGTCTGGGACACCAAATATATTTGCTGTATGTATAAATAAGTGAGCTCACCAGTCAGTTGAAGCAGAGTTTATAACCATCATCATGGATAAAGGACGTGATCTGATAGATGTCCAAAAGGGCTGATAATGGGGTAGCTGGTGAAGCCTGGTGGAGGCAGCATCTCAGAAACCACTAACATTGTGGGATGTTGTGTAAACATTACTTGACCTTGATAAATGTTAGTTTGGAACATTATAAATTAAATGTTATATAACATGAAATGCAATATTCTTACAACCAAAGTTAAATGTTAGGGGAACATTCAGAAAATGTTATTTTAATGTTTTTGGAATGTTCCAAGACAGCATTCGTAGAACTTGTTGCACATTCGTAAGAGGTGATGTACTGGGAATGTTCTGGTAAATTTAGAAAGACATTCGGGGAATGTTCTTGTAAATGTTGAAAGGTGGTCTGGGAATGTTCTGTAAATGTAGAAAGATGTTCTGGGAATGTTCTTGTAAGTGTAGAAAAACATTCTGGGAATGTTCTTGTAAATGTTGAAGGTAATTCTGGGAATGTTTTTGCTCATTTAGAAAGTCGTTCTGGGAATTTTAAAAAAGAACAAATTCACGTTGAATGAAACATTCCCACAACCAAAATGGAATATTAGGCAAATGTAATTTTGTTTGCTGGGAATCTTTGAGGGGCAAATGTACCTTGGTTACTTTAGGGATGTAAGTGTGTGTGTGTGTGTGTGTGTGTGTGTGTGTGTGTGTGTGTGTGTGTGTGTGTGTGTGTGTGTGTGTGTGTGTGTGTGTGTGTGTAGTTAATGTGGTGGCCATATTTCCTGTGTCTGGGCTTCCTCTTGGGACGCTTTTGCTTCATGCTGGTGAAGGCCGTGCAGACCCACCTACAAAAACACAACAAGCAGGTCAGACACAAACACACACACACAGACTGTAAATATTACAGACACTACTGTTATATTCATACTCAATGTAAAATAAAAATACTTGATACTACTGAGCAAATGTTTATATATACATACAGGGGTTAGAGAATGAAAGTGAAACAGCTGTCATGTTAGTGTGGGAGGTTTCATGGCTAAATTGGACCAGTCTGGTGGCCAATCTTCATTAATGTCACATTGCACCAGTAAGAGCAGAGTGTGAAGGTTCAGTTAGCAGGTAAGAGCACAGTTATATAGTATATTACAATGCACACAACATTATGGTGACATACCAGAGTTCAAAAGAGGACAAATTGTTGCTGCACGTCTTGCTGGCGCATCTGTGACCAAGACAGCAAGTCTTTGTGTCTAAATATTATTGAGCCACTTTGGGGTGTTTTGGAGGAGCGAGTCAGGAAACGGTTTCCTCCACCAGCATCACGTAGTGACCTGTCCACTATCCTGCTAGAAGAATGGCTTAAAATCTCTCTGACCACTGTGCAGGACTTGTATATGTCATTCCCAAGATCAATTGACCCTGTATTGGCTGCAAAAGGAGGCCCTACACCTACTAATCAATTATTGTGGTCTAAAACCAGCTGTTTCACTTTCATTGTCTAACCCCTGTATGTATATATATAGACATCTTTTTTATATATTTATCTTTATATGTATTTATCTTTATATATATATATATATATATATGTCTTTTTGTGATAAAACTGTTTATTTTATGAAACAATATAAGAAAAAGATGAGAGAGAGAAAACCCCAGAAACCCTCCGCCCCATGGCCTCCATACCACCCTAGCAAGGGGGTCTTGTTACTGTAACACTCCAATTTCCTTCAGGATCCATCCATCCATACTTACATACATACACAGTGGAAAGTGTGTAGCTTTGATTTTAAAGGTGTGTGTGTGTGTGTGTGTGTGTGTGTGTGTGTGTGTGTGTGTGTGTGTGTGTGTGTGTGTGTGTGTGTGTGTGTGTGTGTGCGCGCACATCCCTACAGGTGGAAGAATATCAAGTTCTTCAGTCTTATCAGTACAAATACGTACAGACCCTACTGAGGCAGCCTTATGACCGGTATGTGCGTGGTCATCACATTCACCCAAAAATCACATTTATATAATCTCCCCTGTACAATAAATTAGTCTCCTTGTGTGTTTAACGTGGTAGTAACTTCAGGCACCTTCAGATGGTGCTGCATTAGGATGATGAGGCTATAAATACCTGCAGGGTGTGTGAGATTGAGAAGAGGTGGTACACCTCTTGTTCAATATGTGGAAAATGGTTCATTAATGATTGGCTAAATGCAGTGATTGAAGTGTGCAGGAAGTAGCTGAATTTGCAGGTGTATGGAGGTGTACAAACAGAACATACAGGTCGACCAGCATTGGTAAATATTTCAGTCTACAGGACATTCCAGGACTCACTTCTGGCTGATCTTACTATGCGAGCCATCAGGCGCCTGCAGCTGATCCAGAATGCAGCTGCTCAGCTGGTCTTCAATCAGTCCAAGCTCTCTCACGTCACTGCACTGCTGTGTTCACTTCACTGGGTTCCTGTAGCTGCTCACATCAGATTCAAAACCCTGATGCTCACCAACCAAGCAAGAAATGGACCAGCCCCTCTTTACCTAATGGCAGTGGTCAAATCTTGAGTTGCACCTCGATCATTTCGAGCTTCCAGTACGGCTCGAATTGACCCACCATCCTTTAAGACACGTGGAAAACTGGCATCAAGACTCTTCTCTGTCCTGGCACCCAGGTGGTGAACAAACTCCCATTAGTTGTTCTAACAGCAGAGTCCCTCACAGTCTTCACACCCAGACTGAAGAGTATCTGTTTGTGGAGCACTTAAGCAGCACTAGTTTAAACTCTTATTGTAATGCTGTAAAGCTCTTAGATTGTGTATAATTGTGCATCTTTTTTTCTTTCTTTCTAGGTATTAGTGATGGTTTAGTTCTAACAGTGTCTGAACTGAAGAGTAGTTTGGACTCTAACCTGTCTGTATCATTCTCTTAATGTAAACAAAGCACTGTTGTACATCACTCTGGATAAGAGTGTCTGCTAAATGCTGTAAATGACCTGCAGAGCATCAACACATGGAGCAGAGTGGAGGAAAAGGTCTTCAGCCTTGTGTGTGTCCACCACAGTTCTGAGGAGAACGTCCTGTAGACTGGCATTGTTAGCACTGCTGGTAGACCTGTATGACCGTACACTTCATACACCTGCAAATTCAGCTACTTCCTTCACACTTTGACCTTTAACCCCCAAATACAATCACTCCTTTATCATTAACATCTGAGACATTCACTGTACTGTACCACCTCTTCATCTCACACACCCTGCAGGTATTTATAGCCTCTGCATCCTCATACAGCGCCACCTGCAGGAGCCTGAATTACTACCATGCATTTTTTTGTCTGGGAAGCTTATTTTGTCCACTCCAATCAAAAAATTTTTTCAGTCAGTTCCACAACTTAGGCTAACGGTGCTAACAAACTCTAGAACTCAATAGTCACCAAAAATTTGCCCAGTCATTTTTGTAAATATGCCACCAAAACTTTTCTCCAAACTCTAGATCAGTACTTCCTGCTGAGTCAGCTATCTTAAGAGGCAAATGCAGTATTCAGATACATACGTTTTTGGCTAATTGCTTTTGGTGACATGACATTTTTACTGTCATATGATAAAAAATGTCATTAATATGCAGTGGCTGGTTAATCATGTCTTTATTTGAAGCTGCTGTTATAAAACTGCATTGTTTTGTTTTGTCTTGTTTTTTATTTATTTGTTTTTACATTTTGAGCCAAATCCCTAAAATTGTCCTGTGGTGTGACTGTTTCAAGCATGATTTCACAAAGGATCATTTTTATAAAGAAAACAAATGCTGTGCAAATGCTGATTTTAATTCCATGGACAGCTTTAGTTAGTTGATGGACTTCTTTCAAGGTCATGACATGATTTTTCATATTTGTCTCAGAAACGTTGTCCACTTACAGTGTTTTTAATGTCCTTAAGTGTCACCAAAATAACTGATGGGGTGGAAAGATGTTATTCATAATGTCAAATAAATTGCACTACATAATAAAATGTTATATGTTACACCAAAGGACACATTTATAGTGCAGTTCAGTAAAAATGTTGAACAAAAAACACAAAGAACGCTTATAAAGTCAGTGGACTTTTATGTATCATCCTCATCCTCATGTTCCTCTCCAGGTTGGCAGAAAAAACCTGGTTCCACAGAAGGGTATACGACTGGGATCCTTTCTTTAAATTCCCAAACAGAATGATTGCCACTGCCATCATCTCCCTCATCGGACTGTACGTGGTATGTGTTGGTGTGCATGTGTGTGTATGCTCGATATCCTGTGATGTGACATTACTGAACATGTGTGTGCTTTGTCTTCCCCTGTAGTTCATTTCAAGCGAGCAAATTCTAACTTCACGTGGAATCAAGTCCCTCAGCTCTCTAGGAATGACAGGCGAAGTTGTTGATTACATTTTAAGTGAGATAATTTTCCCTTTTCAGTTCACACCTCCATGCATTTCAGCTCTTCATCTTTTTGCTCTTCTCCCTAATCTTAACGGACTGAAGCTGACCAATCCTGGGCCAGATTATGAATAATGTTGATTATCTCGTAACAAAAGTATTTTTAAAGTAGGGATGTGCAACATGTTGGTGGAAGATGTTGACAGTAAACCAATTAAATTATTATCTGCACTATATAGGACTTTGTGGTGAGGACGCTGGAAAGGCTGTCCCTGCTGGCTCTTCCATTAATTAAGAACAACAGTGCACCACCGCTGCAGAGTCTACATCATTTTTGCTAAATGTGCCTTTCTAGCAGTCTCATGAGCAGCTCCCTCTGAAGATTTTTTTTATCTTAAGCCGTGTCCTGCTGGTCCAGGACACAGCTTCCCCCAGAATCATTGTCCTAAATCTACACCGCCAGTACAGCCAAGAGTGGTACTTTGCCAATTATGATGTGAGATATTTTTGAGAGTTTTGACAGCATCTTTATAGTGTTTATGCTTCACTACGTATTTCCATCTCTTGCTCCCCCAACCCCAGGCTGGTCCAGGGTACAAAAAAGATGTGAGACCCCTGGTTGATGTAGATCAGAGCCTTGATAAAAATGAAAATGTATCTCTTTGACTACCTAACACCTACCTAAAGCTCTGCTAGAAATGTTTGTGTTTTTAATGCTGCAGAACAGTTCTGGATAGTATTCAAAGCTATTTTTATTTGTTTTCTAGATACCTGGCATGTCACAACAGCGTTAGCCACCCTGGGATCTGTCATCAACATTGGACATGTGTTGGTGTGTTACAGGTAGGTGTGAATATAGACTGAGGTGGGGCGACGATATCTAAAAACAAGAATATTTTCTTATTAAAATATTGGATAACCAATAATATTTCCCTTCATACTTAGTCATTACTGTAGCTAAGCTGACATTATTTTCCAAAGGCAGGGGTACATAGGGGTGCATGGGTTTATGGGGTATTTCCAATAGACCTGTGTTAGACATTGGTGGTTTAGTTTCACTTTCAATCTACCATCATGCTAGTAATCGCTAGCATATATAATATATATAATAGTACATCACCCCACCTTCCATTAGATTTAAAACTAATCCTGTCTATATAGATCTTATGATGGTTATGTTTTACAGTTTAACAGCATATATGAACCTATGGTTCACTGAAACTACAGAAAACACTGAATGATCCTCAGATGGTAAATCATCCTCTGTGATAGTGAGAAAATCTTCCATTTACTGTACTCTAATGACGTATTATTGGTACATTATAGCTGCTGTAATACACGAATGTGTAATTGTACAGCCAGCTATTCAAATGGAAAGGGAGAGTGTGGATCTTCCCCCTGAAACATTGAGTCTACCGGCAGAGTCTGACCTGCGCAAGGAAAATAAGTGACTCTGGCTGATCTAAGGACTGTTGTATGTTTAGCACAGTCACAGCTGAAGGTAATAACAGCTGACAACCAGCACAAACAAACCAGGAAAAATGAACCCTGCCTCCTTTTGCACAGAAGAGGTGAAGCCTTTACAGAAATGAGCCAGTCATAGCTGCAAATGTCTTAAAAATGAATAAAAACATGCTCATTGTTTAACGTGATTTAGATCAGATAAAAATCTTCACTGTTGAAACATCATCACTCTGATGCTTGTGGATCGTTGATATATAATTACTTTACAGTGTCACTGACAATTGGGTGTGAGTAAAAACATGAGTTGGATATTTAAAGAAAGTGTGGAGGACATACCTGACAGATATCTTCACTACTTTGGAATGCAGACAAGCTCATTTTAGATTTACATCAAATTCAGATTTTTCTCTTATGATTCATTCATTCATTTATTTTACAGGAAGCATCTAAAGAGGCTGTGGGCAGGGAAGAAGACCTTCTTACCAGAAAGATTCTGCACACCAAACTCTGTTACTAGTGTGGTAAGGATGTGTTATTATAGCTTATCTATTATATATGTCTACCATTGTGTAGCATCCCCCTTTCTTTAAACAAGTCTGTAATCATTTGGGAAGGGAGGGAACTAGTTTCTGGAGTTTTGGGAGAGGAATGTTGTCTCATTCTTGTTTGATCAATAGTTCTGGGACCAAATGTGTTTTGGACAGCAGTCAGGTCATTTCAGCAGCCTGACTCTTCTGTGAAGTCCTGCTGTAGTGATGATACCGGATGTGGTTTAGTATTGTCTTGTCTAATAGAGATGTTGTCTGAATGGGAGCATGTGTTTCTCTAAAACCTCTGTATACTGTTCACTATAGTTGTGTTAGCTGCCCACGTCATAAACACTAATGCCACCCCATCAGAGATGCAGACTTTTGTGTGCTGTATGCTGATAACAAGCTGGATGATCTACTCCTCTTAAATTGGCAGCTCATGGCATCTGTGGTTTCCAAATATTTCACTTTCAAATGATGATTAATTTGAGCACAGAACAGTTTTTCATTTAGTCTCAGCCCAGTTTAAATGAGCTGTGGTCCAGTGAAGATGTTGGTGTCATGTTAACATGTGGCTTTTTAGGGCCCCGAGTGGATCAGCAGGCTAAGATGCTGACACTATGACCAGAGGATTGTGGGTTCGAATCCCAGTCATGCTGTTTGCCATCAACAGCCGGGACCCTATCACTCACACATTTGCAGTGTTCCCTGGCTAGAGTCAGGGACAGTGCAAAGTGATGAGGAGAGCCCCCTAATAGAGGGGATGTGTTAATTAGCTACTACCACATTGGGAAGGGAAGAAAATTGGCAAAAAAATGTGGCTTTTTCTTTGTTTGATTACTGTGAATAAACTGTGCTCACAGTCAGTGATCTCTGGAAGTGCTCCTGAGCCCATGCAGTGATTTCAGTACAGTATTGACTTGTTCACATGGATTTCTCCAGATTCTTTCAGTCTCATGTTGACATATTATACTGTAGATGGTGGGATATTCAATATATTTGCAATTTTATGTTGAAGAACATTTTTCTGAAATTGTTCCACAATTTTTAGACACAGTTTCTTGCAAATTGCTGAAGCTCTGCCCATCATTTTATCAATTCTTGTTTTATTTGTTTACTGTTCTCATTGTACTAAATGTTCTAAAATATTTTTTTCATGAAATGGTAAAATGCATCAGTTTCATCTTCTGATATGTGTTCTATATTCTACTGTGAATAAAATGTGTGTATGGGATTTACAAATGATTACATTTTGTGTTAATTTATCTACATTTTATACAGCGTCCCAACTTTTATGGAATTGTGGTCGTATAATAAACACTTATTTACGCAGCGTATCACTCAACATTACGGCTCTGCGTTTCACTGTGTATTGTTTATCTTCTGTTTATGTTTTTGTCTAATATTGTGGGGCAGTCATGGCCTAGTGGTTAAGGATCTGGTCTGGTGACGACTGAAGTGCCCTTGAGCAAGGCACCTAACCCCCAATTGTAAGTCGCTTTGGATAAAAGCGTCTGCTAAATGCCTCAAATGTAAATGTAATACTTCACACATCTTCTGCTCTTTGTACCTGAGCTTACCTGACGTTCTCTCTACGATTAATAAAGCAATTCATCCATCCATCCGTCCGTCTGTCTAGTGTAGCATGTTTACTGAGCCTAAATGTTTAATGTTTTTTTTTATTATTTGAAAATAACCCATTTATAGTAACTGCCTGCCTCCATCTCAGCCAATGGCATTATCAGTGTTAGCGGTTCTCTAAACCTGCATGTTCTAGATAGATATTTATATATCTGTATATATTGTATATTTATACAGTGTTCAGTGAAATTACTTTTATTAGTTTTTGTAGAGCTTCAACGCTAAGTATTAGAATTTTGTGCTAATAGAAAATTTAATAATAATAATAACAATAATATAATAATAATAATAATAATAATAATAATAATATTAACAAGTAGAACACCCTGTCAGTTTTGTAAATTGTAATAATAATCATTCTGATCACTGTCTTGCCCTCAGGCCTCCCTTGCGAAGTATCCTGGCTGTCAGATCGCCTTTACACTTTGGGGTGAGTGTTATTTAATAATGGTCTCAGAGTTGGGGCTTGAGTGTGAGTGTGTGTGTGTGTGTGTGTGTTTGTGTGTTTGTGTGTTCCTCTGCATGGATGGGTTAAATGTGATTTACTTTCACTTTTATAGTGTTATAGTTAGAGGA
>BRDA01002943.1:47789-70989 GCA_036984385.1 Crenuchus spilurus | reverse complement strand
AAAAAATATTGACATTTGCCATCTCCACATCATTGCATTCAGTTTTTATTCACAATTTGTTTAGTGTCCCAACTTTTTTGGAATCCGGTTTGTAAGACTTGCCTAATAATTGTGCACACAGTGTATGATATAACATAGTAGTCAGTGTACAGCTTGTATAGATTTACTGTTACTGCGGCCCAGTTTCCAAAGGTGCTCTGTCACAGTACATGTTGAAATTCTTGCTTCCATGAATGAACAGCAGTTCGCCAGTGCAGGCAGTACTCATACAACCCTAGACCATGATGCTACCACCACCATACTTGACTGTAGGCAAGATTCAGTTATCTTGGCACTCTTCACCAGTGCGCTGCTACACATGCTGGACACCATCTGAGCCAAACAATTTATCTTGGCCTCATTAACAAGACATGGTTCCAGTAATGCTCTTGGACTGCTAGTCTTCAGCAAACTGTTTGTGGGCTTTCTTCTGCATCAGGTTCAGAAGAGGCTTCCTTCTGAGGTAATGACCATGTAGACCAAGTTAATGCAGTGTGTGGCATATGGTCTGAGAACTGACAGGCTGACGTCCCACTTCTTCTACCTCTGCAGCAATGCTGGCAGAACTCATGTGGTCGACCCTGGCGAGGTCTGTTCTGAGTGAAACTGCTGTATAACCTTGGCCACCGTTCTGTAGCTCAGTTTCATAGTGTTAGCAATCTTCTTGGAGTCTAGCCCACCTTTGTAGAGAGCAATAGTTCTATTTCTCACATCCTCAGAGCTCTTTGCCATGAGGTGCCATGTTGAATATCCAGTGGAGAGAATTGTACCCAAAGCAACAAATTTAACAGCCCTGCTCCCCATGCGCACATGGAACCTTGTAACATGTAACAAGTAACATGACACAACTGGGTGTGTTATGTTCAAAAAGTAAATCTATACTGCTATACAAAGTGTACACTGACTACTCTACATTAAGTTTCATTTCTAAGCTTTTGTTAATTAACTGGTCATAAAATGTCAAGGTATTTTTTTCCTTGCATCAGCAGAGCTTTTATATAAGACACATGACACTTATTGATTCACAAAAGCATCAGGTGTTATACTAAGACTGTAGAGGTTTTAAGGGTGTATGGGCAAAACAAAAACAAAGGCCTAAATGTCTGTTTTTGTATGTGTGCATGTTTGCCTGTGTGTGTATGAACACGTGTCAGTTAAGATAAGCTTACCTCAGCTTCCTGCCTCCTTCAGCTATCTTGGTTTTGTTCAGCAAGCCTGCTTTCTCCAGCTCCTGCATTGAGAAAAGTCAATGTTAGCTCATGTTCAACATGTTAGTGTGTGCAGAAGATATGAGTGTGTTTATTTGCAGGTCTGTGAGAACAGGTTTTGGGTGACCATTAGTCTAGAATACTGTTTAATGTGACCCAACTAACTGAACACATATTTATGTGTTGCAAGTGAAAGTAACTGTAGTTTGTATCTGGTCAAACAGAACAGCAGTAAGTTTACCACAGTAAGTATTTAGATTTGGTGTATTTTTGTGGCTCATGAGCTGCTCTGATTACATCTAGCAATGCTGAAGGTACAGTGTGTGCATTAAAGCCAGTATCTAGCTGGCCTGACCAGATGAGATATATGCCTGATTTTAGAAACAGGTAATATTGCAAAAAAATATAAGATCATGATTCACAATATGTATCATATTTTGTGTTTCTGAAAATTGATAAATTGGTAAAGACAAAAATAATCAGTAGTGCATAAATATAATGATTTCTATTCAAAGTTTCAAATACTATATGATCCAATAAAATAACCCTGATTATACTCTTTATACTGTAATAAAAATGCACAGTTGGTCAGTGTTCTTTACTGACATTATGCTCAGAAATGTACACTGTGCAATTTATGATGATCAAATGGTCCAGCATATGGCCTACCTTTACCTGAGTTGGTGCTTCCATTAATATATTTCTGTGCACATTTTGACATACTGAATTAAAAAGGTTTTGATGAAAATACAGAAGAATATAAACAATAAGTTTTATATTCTTATCTGCAATTCAAAATGTGTGATGCAATGAATATTTAATAGCAAAGCATAAAAACAGAAAAAGTAAGTAAATGTTGAGGTTATAATAAGTAAACTTAAGCAGCTAAACGACACTGTTTACAGTAATTTACATTTTGTTAGTAAAAATTGCATGTACAACAAATTTTATTTAATTTGACTGAACATACTCCAAATAACATCTTAATAAAAATTACACTTTTAATTTTTTCACAGTAGTAGCATCAAATGGAAGGGTGAGTGTTACGTTCTCATTGGTACATGAGACGTATCTGCTGGACAACACAACCCTTTAACATGCATGCAAGGGCAAAACAGGTGTGGTAAGATTTAAAGGCAGAACACAGCACACTCAGGGCTTGTAGTTCACTTGTTTGCATTTACTGAAGTGAATACATGACAATATGCACAGAATAACATTATATACACCAAAGTATACAAGTAAGAAGTAGATAAAATAAAACTGACCAAATATACACTAAAGTGGACAAAAAAACAACAACAAAACTACTAACCCTACCTAACCAGGGCATAATGCCCAAAACCTACCAAAATACAAGGGATGGCACCTGCCTCTTACCTAATGTATCTGAACAAAATTTAACCCGTGTGAGGCAACATCAACCTAATGTTATAGTGGGGTGGGGACATTGAGGGTTTGAGTAAATCTCCCTCTGTTTCGCAGTCTAATGGTGGGAGATATAGATTGTAACATACATGTTGGAATAAAAGAAAATGAAGAACACTGCCATACTATTAAACAAAACTGTAACAAGAAGCCACTCAACATGAATGATTTCTCTATAGTCTCTGCCAGAACTTCTAAAACGGCAGAGGCACTACACATAGCATAAAAAGTAAATAAGTAACCTCTTAAGAGAATATCCACAGAAAACATGCTCATGAACAAAGTCATTGTGCTTTAAAAACTTTCTGGGAGGATTTTGCAAACCAGTATGCATAACATCACACATAGGCAAAGTGCTGTGTAAGCTAGTGGCATAACCAGACGTTACCCTGAATAAAGCTCTGACTAGCAAGAGAAGTGGTCTGTAAATAAATGCACTTATGTTACCTTTGTCTTCACTCTGTAAATTAATTAGATATTATGTGATTTTCAATATTATTTTATGTTCAAAAATGGGACTACGATGGACGGCCATTCAGCTGCTCATAGAGCACAAGAATGCACATCTGCAGACACATAGGAATACATTTTATTCAAGTTTTAATCTTATGCAAATTTATGGGGATCACTGGTCAAATAACACATTTTATTTATTGGTTAAACACAAGTGAGTACACCTCACAGGGAATATGTCCTTTGTGTGCTCATAGTGTCTAGCACTGCCTTAACCCTGTTTGGCATGGAATTCATCAGAGCTGCACAGGTTGCTACTGGAATCCTCTTCCACTCCTCCATGATGACATCTCGGAGCTGGTGGATGTTAGACATCTTTGCTTCTCCACCTTCTGCTTAAGGATGCCCCACACGTGCTGAATTGGGTTTAGGTCTGGAGACATACTTGGTCAGTCTATCACCTTTACCTTCAGCTTATCGTTTTGGAGGTGTGTTTGGGGTCGTTATCATGTTGGAAAACTACCCAGTTTCAGGAGGGAAGAGATTATGCTCTGCTTCGGAATGTCACAGTACATGTTGGAATTCTTGCTTCCTTCAATAAACAGCACTCATGCAAACCCAGACCATGACACTACCACCACCATGCTTGACTGTAGGCAAGACACAGTTATCTTGGCACTCTTCACTAGAATGCCACTGCACATGCTGGACACTGTCTGAGCCAATTAAGTTTATCTTGGTCTCATCAGACCAGTGGACATGGTTCCAGTATTGCTCTTGGACTGCTTGTATTCAGTGATGTGTACTGTTTACATCAGGTTTAGAAGAGGCTTCCAACCTTCCATCTTTGTGGAGAGTAACAATTATATTTCTCACATCATCAGAGAGGTGCTATGATGAATATCCAGTGGCAAGTATTAAGAGAACTGCACCCAAAGCAACAAATGTATACTTCTAGACAAGCTGTACACTGACTATTATAAGTTATATCCAAGTTTCAGTTCTATAGTGTTGTCCCATGAAAAGATTTAATCAAATATTTGTAGAAATGTGAAGGTTGTACTCACTTTTGTGAGATACTGTATATACATGTTTTATAAAAATAAAAGTTGTCTCAGGAATGTTACCTTTTAGGTATAGTGACAGCAGAGTAACAGCTCATCAAGTGGGAAGGCTGCCTTGAGAACTGAAGATGCTTCCCATTTGTGAACCCTAACATGTTAGAAAATTCTGGTCCCAGAAAGTGAATGTAAATTAAAGTTTAGATGAAAAATGCTTCTAATGTCATTCTTCATTTTTTTAAGATACTGCAACTGTAATCCCTTTAATCCTCACAACACCCTTGAATTCACCATTACCTACTGACCTGAATAGTTTATGATGTTGTATATCACTGTAATTAGCTGCCATGGCCACCATGAGGCGCTTTTGCAATGACACCATTTCTGAAAATGTCCAGGGCCCCAAACTGTACAAAGCTTTAAAGAAAAACTGAATACAATTTTTACTAGATGGACTAGATTTTCTAAGAAAAAAAAATGTATATGTAAGCTCACTCCTTAAATGCATTCTCCATTAAAACATTAAAACATAACACACACTATATTTAATGTGCCTTTATCAGTGTAACTTTTGCACATTTCACAGATGTTTGTTCTCAGGATAACTTCAAAATCAACAATATATGTAGTTTCACAAGTGGTGCCCAAGCTTTTGCCTAAGACTGTATAAGATTTGTGTTGTGATCTCTTGGTTATGTGGTTATGGTGTGTGAATATATATGTTTCTCACCGGTGTTGCTCCATCGCTGTCTGGAGAGCTGTCAGACGAAGGTGACTCCACCACCAGTTGGTATTCTGACTGCTGAAAAACATTTAAAGGGCACACATTATGAAAAAAATCACTTTTCAGTGTTATTACACCTACATTTGGTTACCTGGAGTGCCTATCACCCCACAAACCTCTACTACTCCACCCCAATTCGTTTTTTTTGTGTCTGGATCTGAAAACATTGAATTTAACAACTGGTTGAGGATTTTAACTGAACAACTGGTTGACGTTGAACACGTAGAGTAACATGAGGAGGAGAGTACCTAGGCTGGTCAGAGACCCGGGGCTTAAGCCCCAGAAGAAATATATTGTGCCTTAAAAGAAGCAATGGGTGCATGTGTGAAGATGTTCGTTCCGAGGGGTCAGAGGGGGGGTTGGTTGGGTTGAGACTGCATGGATCAATAGGTTGAGTGAGAACTGAATAGACATCCCAAAAGTCCCGGGGTTAATACAAAACTATCCTGTAGCCCGGGCCTGGGCACGACCCTGAACATGAGTGAGAACAAAGCAGTAAATCAGTGCAATAAAAGTTTTTGATTAAAATGTTATGATTGTTTGATGAGCTCTCCTGTGTGTCTATCTCAGTACCAGCGCTAGGCCCATGCACGGCGCGTGGTCCATGTGTGCGAAGCTCCACCACCAGTCTATCTGCTGTCTGTGAGTGTTAACTCAGCCCTCTGTGCTGAAGGAAGGAGGGGTGAGCAGTGCCTCATGTACATAAAACCTGTCTCCTTAAATCCTGTCATTCAACAGACAGGTCTAAAAAAAGCATCAAACAGGATTATCTGACTACTAACCTCTGAGGTATTTTGATCCAAAAATGTGACAGATATCTCATTTAGACTCTCTAGCAAAATGAGTATAATATGTCCCCTATAAAAGGCATTACTATGTGCTAGAGTAGTGCATTGTAATGGTGCATTTCATACAGTGTGTGTACACTGACCATCAAAGGTTTGGAAACATCTTTAAATTCTTTAACCTTCCTGTCAACTTCCATTTCTTACTTCTGTAACTACTTATCTTACTTATCAACTTATCATTTAGCACTGCATTAAATACAGTTATTAAATAGTACACATTATCTGTAATACTGAGAACAAATGACATTAGTCCTAGTACCCTGAGAATGAAACAAAAACCCACATACTTGAACCGAAGGTTGGGATGTTCATCAGCACATCAGTTGTTTAAACCATCATTAGGCAAAAATCTTTTTAACAGTAGTTTAAGAAAGAAAACTCTTAAATAATTTTGATGAACATGAAGCTGAGTATTGTCAAATTAACTCAATGTATCAGCAGGATTAGGCAATTCTAGTCCAGAACATTGCAATCTACTTCATTTATCTAACTTCTCTAGCAACGTCAAACCAGAAGCAGAGCTTTCAGACAGATGGAACAGACTGGAGCAGATTGTAAATTGCTGGACTTGAATTTCCACTTCCAGCTCCTTTGTTTGCACCTGTTTTTAGCCCTTGTGTGTCATTATCTGTTTTATCATGTATCCCTATATATACCCTCCTGTTTGTCTGTCTTGTGAGTCATTTTTCCTTGTAGCCATTTTCTGTGATTTGTTATGCTCTGTGCTTCTGTTCTGTTCTGTGTTTGTCCGCCGCCCTCCCTTTGACCCTGACATGCTCTACGTTAACCCTGTAAACTCTAGATTCAGATATGAATTGTATTTCTCATTATCAGTAACTACAATCACTGAGTTTCTAATAAACTAACAACTAAGATGCACAAAAACTTCTTTCAACCCACTTAAATGACTTCCAGATCTAATAAATAGTAACACCAACTATAGCCATCATATACAACTAATTTGAGACAAGAAGTGGTGATCTAGAATCATAGTCATGATAACTTCCATAAATATAGTTTATGTTCTGTATGTTATGTATAATAATAGTTATGTATAAATCTGGATACGGTTTGAGTAGGCGGGGAGACGTTTGGTGATGTATTTTTTCCAGAAGTACTTTGGATATTTTGGGAGGCTGCTGAGTTCTAGTGTTAGTAACATTAGCCTTGCAGCTCCAGTTCTAAACTAAGGATGCAAGAGTTGGACTCAGAACAAGCAATTCCTCACAGATTTTATATGCATTACATATAAAGTGATATTTCAAGTCTACTTTGGTTTAAAGTTGATCAGTATTCAAACAGAAAACAGTCTACCATGTATCACTTGGCCTACAACTGCCACATTTCTGAAATCAAGCCACTCCTCAGAGACAACGTCAGGAGTGTCTTACTTGGAATATGAAAAACAACTGCTGCTCAGTGGTATAGAATCATCCATCCACCCATCCATTCATTGTCCCACCCGCTTTATTCTTATCAGGGTCACGGTTTAGTCCCCCACCCCCTCACTGGGCACAGGGCAGGGCATTACACTATCCCAAGTAAGCCCAGGACAGGGTAACAATCCATCGTTGGGTGCACACACTTTAGAGTACCCAATCCACCTGACCTCCATGTTGTTAGACCATAGGAAACCGTAGACCCCAGAGGAAACCCACGCAAGTAAATTCTGCATTTCATTTGGAACTGATGTTCCTAGAGTCTAAAGGAAGACTGGAGAAGCACAGAATGTTTCTCAGCAAAAAAAAGGCCAGTGTGATGTTTCCACAGAATATGACTGTCTGAGGAGCCATGTACCCTGCTGGTGTTGGTCCACTGTGTTTTATGAAATCCAAAAACAACACCACCACCAACCAGAGGATTTTAGAGCACTTCATGCTTCAATCTGCTTACAAGCATTAAATAATGTAGATGCTGATTTCCTTTTAAAGCAGAATGAACATCTGCCCAGAGTGAAAAAAACTACTAACAAATGTTTTGCTGACCATATTACTGTGCTTGACTGGTCAGGCCACTCTCCGGATTTGTACCATAGAGAATCTAAGAGAGAACGTCAAGAGAAACACCCAACCGAGCCATATAGACTACCTAAAGGCCACTATCAAATCAATCTGGGCTTTAACATCTCAACAGTGTCACAAGTTGGTTGCCTCCAAACCATATCACACTGAATTCTTTGTAAAAGAGGCCCATCTAAGTACTGAGTGTATAAATGAACAGAGATATCAAAAATTCTGTACTGTACATCATTTTCTGTTTGATCTTGTGATATTCTAATAATTTAAGATTTTGGATTTCTGGTTTTCATGAGTCATACTGATCAACATTAAAACAAAAAAGGTTTCAAATATGTCACTTTACATGTAATGAATATAAAATATATGACAGTTTACCTTTTTGAATTAAATAATGAACAAAAATTTACATTTTCACAGTATTATAATTTTTACCCAATTTTCTCCCCAATGTGTTTGGTAGCCAATCGACCCACCCATTCGTTGACTCTCCCTAACACTTGCAATGTTTCTGACTCGAGGTGGGTGTTACAAATGGATGTGAGGCCTGGACATTGAAGAAAGAGGAAGAAAGACGTATTCAGGCTTTTGAGAACAAGTGCATTAGGAAGTTGCTGAAGATCTCATGGATGAAGATGATGACCACTGAGCAAGTATATGAGATGCTAGAACTCAAAAGGAGTTACTGATGCACGTTAAATACCGCAAGTTACGTTACTTTGGTCATGTGATGAGGCAGCACATGAGAGCATTGAAGGAAGTGTTATGACTGGACTTGTGGAGGGAGTCCGAAAATGTGGAAGACCAAGAATAACCTGGATGGATAACATCAAGACATGGACTGGATTATCAGGTGCTAGCCTGCTACAAGCAACCAGAGACAGATGGCATTGTAGAGAAGTGACTCGTCTCTGCAGCCTACCATCGCGAAGCATGGTACATGACATGACATGACACATGACATGACTAGGCGGGTGCACATTAACACCTCTGATCTGCTGTCAAAATGCTGTCGATACATCACCAGCAGGCAGCCAATGTGCTCAGAGGAAAGTGCAGGATCCCCAGTTCTGATGGATCACCTAGCAGACACCTGAGCCAGCCAACATTACATACTAGTGCTGTGGAGAGAGTGTCATCATACCTGCCCAGAGAGAGCACAATCAATTTTGGTCTCTTGGGCCCCAGCTGCCGATGGCAAGCAGGATGATTCAAACTTGCGAACCTCAGATGAGCGCCTTAGTCCGCTGAGCCACTCTCTGCCAATTTTCACAATATCCTAATGGTTTATGTCTGATGGTATTTGGCCATAAAAAGTGGCTCAAGTCTGCACACTTGCATTTTTATCTCCAGCATCCAACATACTATGTAACAGAATCAAATGTTTATTTATTGTCTGATATATTCCACTTTTTCCCATGTGCCATTCTTACGAGTTATTTACTTCATTTGTGAGTGGTTTTAATGTGTATGTTTAAGGATGTATGTACCTTGCCATTTGTTGAGATCCTGTCTGTTTGGTTATGCAAGAACATAGAGTAGGAGTGGCTTATGTGTTGCCCGCCCCCGACTAAGGCGGAGTTTCTGTGCTGGACATCCATACTACTGAAGGAGGCAGAGCTGAGTGCATCAGAAGATGCTGCACGCTGCATGGTCTACAAAAGAAAGAGAAGATCAATCCACTCATGTGATTATTCATGAACATTCCATTTTATTGTGTTCAAACATGTCCAAAATATTTCCTTCTTTTTCTATTCATTTCAATTAGGAAACTCATTTACTGTAGGCGTGGACCAAAGCGGCTTATCACAGAGACTGAAACCCCAAGTGTGCAGTGTGGCAGTAGAGATCAGCCCACCGGATGTCCATATGCTCTGGATTACAAGTCAGAAACTCCCCAGATAGATCCCTCAGATTTAGCTTCAGATATATACCCGCTAAAGCTGTCACCACTACCAATGATCTATTTCCAGCATCATTATATCTGACAGGAAGAGAACAGTCTTTCACAGACTTTCATAATTACACTTTGAAAGTAGAGCCCTCATAACTAATGCTGGGCTTCCTGGTATTGGTATTCTAGTGCAGATGAATTTGAAGACTCTGAGCAAGCAAAAAGGTTCCAAATTCACAGTCCAACAGCATTATACACAGTACAATAACCAAGAGAGCACAATGAGAGTAGAAGATGATTTGCCTCACCTGACTCAGCTGCCACGCATTTGCATTCTGGGTACTGTAGGTAAAGTCAGGGGAGAGCTACGAGAGAGAGAGATAGAGTGAAAGAGCGAGAGAGAGAGAGAGAGAGAGAGTTAAAGAGAGAGAGAGAGAGAGAGGGAGAGATATAGAGTGAAAGAGCGAGAGAGAGAGAGAGAGAGAGAAAGAGAGAGAGAGAGAGAGAGAGAGAGAGAGAGAGAGAGAGAGAGAATGTTTTGAATATGAAAATTTTCAGGACACAATGACACACACTGCACTTACACAAACACACATGTTCTTGCGCTGACAGGATGCTGAGGTGGACACTCTCACCACACAGACACAGCCAAATTGAAACTAACCGTTTAACAGCAGCAGGAACAAGCAAAGCGGTTCTATAGCATCCTTCCTGATTAAGTCCAGAAAAACAAAGTTTAAGAAAAAGTTCACAAACTCACACAATTCTCGAAACTGTCACAAACCTCTCTCTATTAGCTTTCAGCAGGCTTGCTAGCAGATGTGTGTCAGCGTACTATGACTCTGCTCTGCTCTGTTGCTACATTTCGCTGGCTGTGCCGTTTTCTAACTATGTGCTAGTTCCTGCATGTCAGCTGAAATGACACTTAGAGGCGAGTTTTCTTCCTCTTCGGTTAAAACATCACACCAAACTTACAGCAGCAGAGCTCCTCAATCTGCCTTCGTATTATAATCCAACAAACTCCAGCTTAATCCAGAGAAGAGCCTGCCACTTTCTGAAGCTCATACCGCTCCCTCTCTTTCTTTAGCTCTCACATGCAGTATATACCTCACCCACTCAAGTTTTCTGAACAACAACCCAAGCCCAGTCCACTCACTCTTTCTGCTGTAAGACTGAACTTCCCTTTTTCTGGTCTTTAGAGGAAGATGGCAAAAAGAGTATGTAAAGTCTCTCTCTTCTCTCTCTCTCTCTCTCTCTCTCTCTCTCTCTCTCCTTTTTCTCTCTCTTTCTATCCTTTCTTCTCTCCCTCTCTTTGTCAATCTTCTATTTATCTCTTTATTTCTCTCTCTATATTCTTTCTCTCTCATTTCTTCTCTTCCTTTGGCTTTGTTTCTCTCTCTTCTTGCTCTTGATATTCATTCTCTGATCATTTTGTTTCACTCTCTCCTTTCCTCTCTTCTCTGTTTCTCGTCTTTCTACTCTTTCTCTCAGTAAATGCAACATTTAAAATGCTAACAGTAACAAAATCAACTACAAAAGAAACAAAATGAAAAGAAACTTAAATAGGAGTGAATGAATGAATGAATGAAGACAAATGTTATTCTTCTTATATTCAGTGAGAGCTTTGGGGGGGTAATGATGTGGAGTCACTGTCCTGCGATGCTGCTGTGATGCTGCTACAAAGCTTCCTGTCCTTCCATGTGGAGTTTGTTATTTTTCTGATTCTCTTATTTTTCAGAATTGGAACATTTTCCAGTCTTTTATGAGATACTATCCCATTCGTTTGAGGTTTTCTCACAATGACCACATGGTCTCTGATGGTGAAGAGATACTGAATTTATACTCTCTAAAAACTCTGATTTGACTTTGGTCAGCAGTGCTGGTCTGACGCCGCTCTTTGTTAGAGGTCGGTACATTAGTTAGTCTCAGAACCATCATCTTCTTTCTCTCTCTCTTTCTCAAACTGCAAGCTACATTAATGATACCCTTATCCTCTCCAGAATAATAACAGGATATTGTTACTTATTGTGTGTGTGTGTATGTGTGTGTGTGTGTGTGTGTGTGTGTGTGTGTGTGTGTGTGCGTGAGTGAGTGAGTGTGTGTGTGTGTGTGTGTGTGTGATCGATTAGGACGATCACGATTCTCCCATTACGGACAACTAGATTACGATGCTCGGTCTCGTCCAAGTATATAACCATTGACTTACGTGTGTGTGTGTGCGCGAGTGTACGTGTGTGTGTGTGTGTGTGTGTGTGTGTGTGTGTGTGTGTGTGTGTGTGTGTGTGTGTGTGTGTGCGTGAGTGAGTGAGTGTGTGTGTGTGTGTGTGTGTGTGTGTGTGTGTGTGTGTGTGTGTGAGCATGTGAGCGCGTGTGTGTGTGTGCATTCAGTTACCAATATATGAACCTGCTCTGGCTCGTAGCATTAGATCAACAGGCATTACCCTCTTAGCACTAGCAGGATTAGCTAAACAAAAAAGCCATTTGAGAGAAATAAATAAATAACTGAAGCTGGAAGGCGTAATCCCCTTTTTAATTTGGCTCTGCCTTCTGCTCTAATCTGCACCATGAGGCAGACCCTCTGTGTGCTTGGGCAATCTGCCACTCTATGGGCATGTGTGTGTGTGCGTGTGTGAGTATGAATGAATGAGAGCAGCCTGGCTAGAAAGTAAAGGATTGTCCAGAGATAATGTCATCCAGAAAATGCAGTACAGCTTTGTACTTGTACGTCCTTTTCTGTGTAACAGCTCAATTTCTAATATGACTTAATCTACCCTTAATCAGCTCAGTTCTTACATAGTGCATTTCACCCACAAATGCACAACCACACACACCCACACATACACAGATTCTCAAAGGGAAGCAGCTAGAGAGCAGACAGGGACAAACCTACACTTCATCTCTTGGACGTCATTATCAGGCTTAAGTGGGTCTAAAGCCATAAAGCATTCAGTAAGCACCTGCACAAACAACACTGAACATGTTTTCTCTTCTGCTTCCAAAGGGCAGTCTGATGATTTTTACTTCTCTATAATATATGACTGAAGTCCAGTCTGACACAGTCCAGTCTAATAGCAATACAATTAGATGAACAGTTCACTAAAAATCATATGTACAAAGTTGAAGACTCCTGATGTACAGTGGGGCCAAAAAGTATTTAGTCAGCCACTGATTGTGCAAGTTCTCCTATTTAGAAAGATGAGAGAGGTCTGTAATTTTCATCATAGATACACTTCAACTATGAGAGACAAAATGAGAACCAAATCCAGGAAATCACATTGTAGGATTTTTAAAGAATTAATTTGTAAATTATGGTGGAAAATTTGGTCAATAAAAAAATTGGCCAATACTTTGTAACATGGCAATGACAGAGGTTAAACGTTTCCTGTATGTCCTCACCAGGTTTGCACAGACTATAGCGGGTATTTGGCTCATTTCTCCATGCAGATCTCCTCTAGAGCAGTGATGTTTTGGGGCTGTTGCTGGGCAACTCAGACTTTCAGCTCCCTCCACAAATTTTCTGGGCCATTCCAGGACTTTTACGGCGCCACACCTTCATTGCCCGAATGGTGTGTTTGGGATCATTGTCATGCTGGAAGGCCTAGCCATGTTCCATCATCAATGTTCTTACAGATGGAAGGAGGTTTTGGCTTAAAATCTTACAATACATGGCCCCGTTCATTCTTCCCTTAACACAGATCAGTCGTCCTTTCCGCTTTGCAGAAAAACAGCCCCAAAGCATGATGTTTCCACCCCCATGCTTAACAGTAGGTATGGTGTCCTTGGGATGCAACTTAGCATTCTTCTTCCTCCAAATATGGTGAGTGGAGTTGGTACTAAAAAGCTCTTTTTTGGTCTCATCTGACCACATGACCTTCTCCCATGCCTCCTCTGGTCATTGGCGAACTTCAAACAAGCCTGGACATGTACTGGCATGAGCAGGGGGGCCTTGCATGCCCTGCATGATATTAAACCATGATGACATAGTGTGTTACTAATGGTTCTCTTTGAGACTGTGGTCCCAGCTCTCTTCAGGTCATTGATCAAGTCCTCCTGTATAGTTGTGAACTGACTCCTGACCTTTCTCAGAATCATCCTTACCCCATGAAGTGAGATCTTGCATGGAGCCCCAGACCGTCATCTTATGTTTCTTCCATTTTTTAATAATTGTGCCAACAATTGTTGCCTTCTCACCAATCTGCTTGCCTGTTGTCCTGTAGCCAATCCCAGCCCTGTGCAGATCTACAATTTTGTCTCTGTTGTCCTTAGAAAGCTCTTTGGGGTGTGATTGATTGAGAGTGTGGACAGTTGCCTTTTATAGACGTAAGTTCAAACAGGTGCAGTTAATACAGGTAATTAGTGCAGAATAGAAGGGCTTCTTAAAGAACTAACAGGTCTGTGAGAACCAAAATTCTCGCTGGTTGGTAGGTGACCAAATATTTATTTTCCAGGTCACAAATTAATTCTTTAAAAATCCTACAATGTGATTTCCTGGATTTTTTTTCTCATTTGCTCTCATAGCTGAAGTGTACCTGTGATGAAAATTACAGACCTCTCTCGTCTTTCTAAGTAGGAGAACTTGCACAATCAGTGGCTGACAAAATACTTTTTGGCCCCACTATAGTCACTTTGCCAAGACTGACCAAATGTTGCTATTTTACTTTAGAACTGGAGCTGTGAGGCTAACGTTGCTATCATACACTAGATCTCAATATTCACCAAAATTTTATTACATCCCCCAGAGAATATCTATAGATGTTCATATGAACAAAAAAGTTGACTCTTTGGATTAGGGTTAGGATTAATACCAGTGTTAGGTTTAGGAGTATGATTAAGTTCAGGTTCATGCTTTGTGTTAGGGTTAGGATTAGGGCTTAGGTTAAAATAAAAAATAGGGTGCATTTAATACATTATTTGTTGAATGTAAGTTAAATGCAAGGCAAACACATCAGAAAGGGCAATCTAAATAAAGTACTACCCACATTTTCACTATAGAGTTGTGACAAAAGCTGCATTACTGCAATACAACGATCAAAAATGCCTATTGTAGGGTTGAGATCATGTGAGAGTGAGGCCCTGCCATGTGAGAGTGAGATGCAGTAGGGTGAGAGTGAGGTGTGGTAAAATGTGAGCCAAGTGTAGTAGAGTGAGATTGAGGTGTGGAAGACTGAGAGCGAGGTGCAGAAGGGTGAGAGCAAGACATGGCCATGTGAGAGCGAGGTGTAGTAAAATGTGAACAAGGTGTGGTAGAGTGAGAGTGAGGTGTGGCAGAGTGAGAGTGAGGTGCAGTACGGTGAGAGTGAGGTGTGGTAAAATGTGAGCCAAGTGTAGTAGAGTGAGAGTGAGGTGTGGCAGACTGAGAGCGAGGTGCAGCAGGGTGAGAGCAAGACATGGCCATGAGTGAGAATTAGGTGAGGTAAGGTGAGAGCGAGGTGCAGTAAAGTAAGAGTGAAGTGCAGAAGAGTAAGAGTGAGGTTCAGTAGAGGGAGAGTGGTGTGCAGTAAAGTGAGAGTAAGATGCAGCAGATTAAGAGTTTGTCAGTGAGAGTGAGATGTGTTAGTGAGAGAGAGCACGGCATGGCAGGGTGAAAGCTAGCTCCAGTAAAGTGAGAGTGGCAGAGTGAGGCGTGGTGGAGTGAGAGCCAGATGCGGTAGAGTGAGAGCGAGATATGGTAAATAGACAGTTCTGTTCTAGTTCTCAAAAAAGCTGGACTGTATCAGCAGAAACCATGTAAGTAAGTCTATCTGAGAACAACTCTACATTTTTAGGGCAAGCATGGGATGATTTGGGCATGCAGTTTGCACAAGGCTAATGGTGTGGTATATCTTTCCATTCCTTATCTACATTAGCCTCAAAGCTCTCGTGCAAAAGGAAATAAACTAAAGAAATGCTCTGGACATCAAATACGTCTTGGATGACTGCCTACACTCACACTGACTTTTTGCTGTAATGCTCAAATGTGCACACATACATGTTCAGAACATCCTGCTTTACCCTGTGTAATGAGGTGCTTCCTGAGTTGTATAAGGGAAGTGACAGGTGGCTGGTGTCCCGGGGGAAGTTCCTAACTTGTGTCACAGTTGCCTGAAAAAAAGAGTCAGAGAAAACAAAAAAAGGTTAAGTTGTCTTGGCCTAGTGGTTACTGCGGTCATCATGTGCCATAATTTTTTATCAAGGTGTAATATTTAAAGTAATCATTTTGCTACTCATTTCATGTACATTAAGAAAGAAATAATGGCTTATGAAAAATTCTATTAAATGAATGGAGGACGTGGAGGCAAAAAATCCATGACATGGAGATTCATTCACCAAGTTCATTAATGTCATATACCAGAAAACGGTGTAGGCCACACATTTACAGCTGGTACACAGTAAATATGCCAGTGTTAAATCAACACTATTAGAGTTAAACTAACACTGAGAGTGTTATATTTTGAGAGTGTGTATTATTGGTGTATTTTGGTGTACAAAGGAGACATGAGGAGTAATCTATAAAGGACATTTTCCTTTACATATAATGAGCCTGTGGGTACAACATTCATTTTCCAAATTCAGATTAAAATACACAATCTCTTCTTCTGCTTCTACAAAACAAATGTGGTATTGATTGAAAGTTTAGAAGCCACTCTTTAGACACTATTTCCCCTTTCCTTCATTTAGCTATGAGTGAGAAATGATTTATTTAAACCAATATAAACCAAAAATTGCCGTTGCTTGATAACTGTAAGATCTGAGTGTTAAATGAAGGTTAGTTTGCAAATAAATAATATTATGATGTTTTGTCTGCAATCAAGCACCTGACTGTTTATTGAGCTTTCTCCTTGATCACTCTGACGGGCTCGACGCGGGGGTTTCCAAGAGCGCTCCTTTGTCATGGTGTTGACATAAAAACAGCGACCAGTGGCAGGGTCTCTGTACTGATCCCACAGCTGCAGCTTCTGCAAGGGCCTCTGTCCTGGCAGAGGACTTGGAGGCTCAGCCCACTGTCTCCTCCCCTCAGATGGCAATGAACTTTGGGAGATGTAGGTCTGCAAAAGAAGTTAGACAAAAAGAGAGAAAAGGACAGTTTGATTAAAAAGCATATTAGTCACTTTGTGACTAGATCAATAAACTGACTATTAATGTATGGAAGTGCACAACTCTATTCAGTACCGATTCTTTTGGTAACAATTTCTGTATGTATCATACAAATACTCAATAAATAAAACCAAAAACCAAGCTATGCCTGTGCATCATTCTCTGTATTCACGTGAATATGAATATGACGATCCAGTCTCCTGACTCTTCCTGCCAAAAATGTAAATTGCCACCGTCAGAATGTTGAACTTTTATTTCTGAGTTAATATTAATCATTTTGGGCTTGAGGTCCTGAGTGGCTCAGGATCACAAGTTCGAATCCCAATCATGCTGCTTGCCATCAACAGTCAGGGCCTCAAATGAGCAGAATTTGCCCTGCTCTTTATTTGAGTGGGCATGATAGTGTACTCTCCCTACGATAAACAATGTCGACTGACTCGGACATCTCCCAGATGATCCATCAGAACTGTGAATCTTTCCTCTGAGCACACATTAGCTGCCCGGAAGCGATGTATCGCCAGCAGTTCGGAAAAAAGGGGCTTGACGTCACTGGTATCGGAGGAGGACTATGCTCGTCTGCCCCCTCCCAAGAGTGTCAGGGACATTGCAAGTGATAGTGATAGGGAGAGTTGATAAAAGGGGCAGGTTCATTGGCCACTAAAATACATTGGGGAGAAAATCAAGGGGAAAATAAAAAAAAAAAACATATAAAAATAATAATTTTGAGCAACAAAAAAATAAAATAAAACCATATGAACAAAACTCCACTACTTTCAACAATCTTTAAAAAATAAAACTACCAAATAGGTCTTCAATGGATTTTGTTCTTAGGTTTAGAGTTTTATTATCAGATATTGAAAGTGGGGCAACTTATTTAGAACTTGATGGCAGCAACACAAAAAAGAGACTACAAAATGCTAGAAAAGTAAATGGTACTACTAAAAAAACAGCTGGAGAAGCTAAGTCACATGACTGGGTATAATCCATGGTACATATCAAAAGATTCTGGAGACATCCTTGTGTGCAAGGGACACGGCCAAAACTAAAGTGTGTTTTCATCAGGTTGGCTGGCTCCTGCCTCCAATTAGCTCTTGGAGAATCAGAATCAATTTATCAATTTGATAGTAGATAATTCGAAGTCATTAACCTAAAGGTTCACATACTTTTTCTACCCTGCACTGTAAATGTTTACATTTTGTGTTCAATAAAAACATGAAAACAGATAATTTCTTGAATTTCCCCTCAGGGATCAATAAAGTATCTGTCTGTCTGTCTGTCTGTCTATCTAATTTTTCTTCAATATTAGTTTAAGCAGACTGTGTTTCTGTTATTGTGACTTAGATGATGATCAGAATACATTAAATAATAAATTATTCAGAAAATCATGTAATCCCAAAGGGTTCACATACTTTACTTGCAACTGTATACTTTAAGTCATTGCATGGGCAGCTTGCTGTGCAATCCACAAATGTAAGTTAAAGTTGTATCAAGCAAACAAGAAGCCATATGTCACCACGATCCAGAAATGCTGGCTAGTTCATATGGTATTGGCAGTTTACACATCTGGAAAGGCACTGTCAATGCTGAACAGTATATAAAGGTTATAGAACAACAAATGTTCCCATTCAGATAATATGTTTCAGGGAATGCCTTGCTTATTTCAGCAAGAAAATGCTAAACCACATACTGCATCCATCACAACAACATAGCTTGCAGTCAGGGTGCTGAACTGGCTTGCCTGTGGTCTAGACCACAACATGAAACAAGAAATCCAGCAAAGAAAATCCAGGACTGATGAGCAGCTAGAATGCTACATCAGACAAAAATGGGGCAGCATTCCTCTCCTAAAACTCCAGCAACTGGTCTCCTGACTTCCCAGACATTTAGAGATTGTTGTTAAAAGAAAAGGGGATGCTACACAATGGTAGACATGGCTTTGTGCCAATGCTTTTGAGATGCATTAAGTTTTAAATGAGTTCATATTTTTTAATTAAATGCTAAAATGCCTCACTTACATCATCTGATATATGTTCTATGTTATGTTGTTAATAAAATATGGGTCTATGAGATTTCAGAATCATTGCATTCTGCTTTTATTTACATGTATTTACATTTTACACAGTCTAACAACTTTCTGGAAAATGGTGTTGTAATACAAGTGTGAATGTGTTTGTGTTTTTTGAAGTCTGTGAACTGTAAAGTGAGCTTATATTGCCAGCAAGGATTACTGAGTATTAAAGCAGTTCAAAGCCAAAGCTGGCTGAAATGAGTTACATTTTAAAAACAAAGTTGGGCAAAAATAGAAAAGAGAGAACCACAAAAAGATAGAAAGAATGAAAGACAGAAGAGAGAGTCAGAGGCAAACTGAGAGAAAGACGTGGCCACCATAGCTTGCATTAAGTCTGCACACAGGCAAAAATATGACTCACGAATAATGCAACTTACAGCGGAAATAAAAACTCACAGGAAGGCTGATGTCACCTCGAGCACTAAAGTAATACTGCAGATAAAAGCACTGAAATTCACTGACATGAACTCAGTTTAAACTCCCATGGGCAGCCTCAGTTAAAAACTGTAAATGGGTGTATATGGCTGTAAATGGGAAAAGGGCTAGTCTAGGTAGTCTGAGGTGAGTGTGTGCAGGCTGAATTTGATTATGTAACACTGCTCTGATCATGACCTACAGTCTGACTGCACGTGTAAAGAGGAAAGTGTATTTTTACAAAACGCCAGCAGATGGCTGTCTCCTTGACATTAGCAGCAGTAGAAGATATTTATGATAACTAAACCATTAAACTGCAAGAGGCCATTTGAGGGCCTTTATTATTATCACCTGTCAATTCATATTAATGCATATTAGTTTAATATAAGTTAGTAATTCATAGCAGGCAGTGCATTCATAATTACTAGTGTATGTCCAAAATGTTTATGGTGAAAAGTTAATTTGTTCATAATTTAATTCAGAAAGGTAAACTGTGATATATTTTATATTCATTACATGTAAAGTGACGTTTTTGTCTTAATGTTAACAGTGTTTGACTTTAATTAAAAAAAAATATTATAATAATGTGAATTCTGAATTTTTGACTTTCATGAGCTATAAGCCAAACTGACAGTAAAATCAAAAAGCCTGAAAAGTGACATGTAATGAATATAAAAAATAACAGATTACTTTTTTTTTTATTAAATTATGAACACAAAGTAACTTTTCACAACATTCAGATTTTTTGAGGTGCACTAATACTATTAGTTTTATGAACAACTGTCCTCATTCACTAACATCTAGTATCTTTTCTTACATTTTAAATATTACAGTAAATATTTTTACAGTAAATATTATTGTAATTTCTATCTTATAATGTTAATTAACTGTACAGATGAAGAAAATCCATCAATCAATTATTTTATTCAGTGACTTATTTTCTAATTTCTATAACACTGTGACAGACACTAGTGTCACCTCAACCATCTTCATTCACCTGAATGATGCGATACCCAATCCACTCACTACACATTAGCTATTAGACATAGAGGTGATAAGAGACTAAACCAGGTTTCAAAGATAGGAATGATTAGGAAAGTTAGCCAAGATTGTATTATAACACCTCTCCTTTTTAGAGAATCAGGATCTTGGCTTTACATCATATTCTAAAAGAAGGCACAATTTATACATGGCACTAGGGCATTTGGATCCACACAGAATACAAGAATAGTCCCTCTTGTTGATCCCACTAACACCACTTCCAGCAGCCACACAAAGTTTTTCTTGGTCTTGGTCTCCCATGCAAGCACTAAACAGACCCAAACCTGTAGAGCATCAGTAGATTCACGTTATGTGTAGCCAGTGCTTTGGCTGCTGGTTTGCACAAAATGTCAGTACAAATGTCAGCACTCAAAAGGGAGTAAGTGTGGTCTTGAGTGAGCATATATTTAGTTCTTAAATAAATAAATAAATAAATAGATGTGAATGTGAGAATCTTCAGGTGATTAAGAAGAAACTTTTTCACAAGAGCGATTAGCAAATGAGGTCCAATAGATGCATAGTCTTCATGAGATTCCAGATATAAAGACAGCCATTTAACTAATAGTTATTTTACTTTTTAATACCATGATGTTGTTGATGCTGTTTCTCATGAGAACAGGTGTGTTTTCCATATAATTTCTGTGAATTTCACAACAACCACTGGAGCAACACTGAAACGCTACCTTAGTCATGGGAATTTAGTACATACAGAGAGACTAGGCAATGTACCTGGCCATTATCTATCAATGCAATTTAGGCAGTTTAGGTTAAATAAACAAATAATTATATGATTTCAAATAGGTGATGTCAGCAGGTGATTGTAAACATGATTTGGTACAAAATCTGTATCCACAAGTCTTTGAGGAGCAGAGAAGAGCTTTTTGTCAACAAATGTGTGAGAAAATAACTGAAATGTTTAAAAACAATGTTTTTCAAACAAAGACTAGAAGGGTTGTCCCTTTCTACAGTGCATAATATCATTAAACAATTCATGGAATCTGGAGAAATTTCAGTCAGTAAAGGGCAAGGGAACAAGCCCAAGCTGAACATCCATGATCCCTCAGACAGCACTGCATCAAGCTGACATAACAACATGGTTAAGGGATTACCTGGTCCTTTGTCAAGCACTACAATATGGAAACACATTCACAAATGGCACTTAAAATGTTACTGTGTAAAAAAGAAGCTTTATGTTAAGCATGTCGAGAAGCAGCATCGACAGCATCGACAATCAGTATTCAATATCTTTTTTGGGAGAAATGCATGCTGTCTGCTCCAGACCAAAGTGATAAAGGCCATCCAAACTGTTATTGGCAACAAGTCTAAAAGCCAGTGTGTTAAAATAAAGAGTTGTGTCAGTGCCCTTGGAAAGGGTCAATTACACTTCTGAAAAGTACAATGAGATTTTTAAGCCTTTTCACCTTTTCCATGGATATCCATATAATTAAAAAAAACAAAAAAAAACAATGCACACCACCTACAAAGTACTACACGCATAACAACGGCTGCTGTCTTTCTGTCAGTTTGTGCCTACTCTACCTGCCTTAGTTACGTAACTGTCCACACCTCCTGGTGATGTCACCTTATTGTCCACGTCCGGTCCCTCGTGTGTGTCACAGATTGTATCCTGTATATATTCTCCCCTTGTCATCATTGTCTTTGTGAGTCATTGTAAGCTGTACCTGGTTATCCTGTGACCCTGTGTCAACATCTAGTCTACCTGTGTTTAAACTGTCTACCTTGAAATTAATTCAGTCTCTTGTTTCCACCATCCTGCTTCAGCTCAGCATTACAATGTGGCTGCAGAAGAAGAAGGTGCCTGCCTGAGGAACAAGAGGGTGACTGCCGGCAATCGTTACTTGTTTCTGAAAGATTTTGAAATTAAAAATGCAGCAACGACAACCCTGTATTTTTGCATACCTTAAGACAAGTTTGCAGCAAGAATGGAACAAAATAACACCTGAAACACTTCATACTCATTGCTTTTAAGTGTTGAGATTAAATGAAAACATTACATAGTAGTAAATGCTTTACCATCCCAACCTTTTAGGGACTTGTGCAGATCTGAAATGCAGGCATGAATGTAGTTTATATATTAACAAATAAAATAAAGATGACCAGACGAAACATAAGATATCTTGAGTTCATATTGTCTGCAATAAAATAAAAGCCAAAGTACAGGGCTCCGAGTGGCTCAGCGGGCTATGGCGCTGACACTATGACCAGAGGATCGTGAGTATGAATCCTGATCATGCTGTTTGCCATCAACAGCTGGGGCCCACAGAGTTGTCCATTGCTCTCTCTGGGTGGGTATCACTCACACACTGCAATGTCCGCTGACTCTGGCGTCTACTGATTGGTCCATTCGAAACTAGAGACCCTGCACTTTCCTCCGAGCGCATTGGTTCCCCAGGAACGGTGAATCAGCGGTAGTTTGAAAAGAGGCGGTGGCTGTATCGCACGCAACGGAGGAGATGTGTGCATGTCTTCACCCTCCCATAGTCAGGGACAGTGCAAAGTGATAGGGAGAGCCACTCATGGGTTGGGTTAATTGGCGAGTACCACACTGGGAAAGGGAGAAAATTGGCAAAAATGTATAAAAAATATATAAATAAAAATTCAATACTGCCCCAGCTTTTTCTGATTTAGTGTCTATCCTGTGTCATGTCTCGACCCCCCTGTGATATCACGTCATTGTTCAGGTCTGCTCTCTAGTTTGTTTCCAATCACTTCCCATATGAAGTCTCTTATTCACTTCCCATATGAAGTCTCTTATTCAGGCCGTCCCCACCTATCCCTCAGCCAGTCTTCACCTCAACCAACCGGTTTGAGAAGCTCGCCTCCCCGTCCTCACCTGCACCAGCGCCGGCACC
>BRDA01002943.1:36327-47689 GCA_036984385.1 Crenuchus spilurus | reverse complement strand
ATATATATATATATATATATATATATATATATATATATATATATATATATATATGTGTGTGTGTGTGTGTGTGTGTGTGTATGTGTATAATCATGTTATTATGTCATATTTTGTCTATTAAGTTTTAGAATCACAGATCATTCATAACACTATAAAATTTGCTTGAATATGATAAAATTTAAATTTTAGGACAGAACAGCTGATGTGTATGATACTATAGTATATACAGTATATGTTGTATGTATGCCATATTATTTTATACCATGCCCTTACTTATAGCATACTACATGATTGTCCTTTTAAGAGCATGCTCTCTGTGTCAAACACCTGCTTTAGTCTGAAGTACTTTCAGAACACGTAGCTAGTGTCACTCAAATGTCACTTCCGATACTGTTACAGACGAGGAAAGGGAAACAGTTGTGGTTTAAATGAGTTTTTCCGCCATTGTCTGTTGATTTTGTGTAAATGTGCATCTATGTGTGTGTGCTTATGTGCCTTTACCAAACTGTCACTCCTGCCTTGCTGACAACCTAAAATGCACACAGTCTCACAAACAGTTCCAATTAACAGTATACGTGCCTTGATGTAGACATCACTGACGTCATTTATGAATACAGCTGAAGAACATATGGCATGTGGTATCAGAATGAGAGAACAGACAGACTTCATGTAACATCAAACACTTGAAAAGAGATGCTATGTCTCTAGCCATATGGCTATCTGGGTGTTTGTGCTTGTCATGCAGGATGATTGTGTCCATATTATCCAGCTGCTTTAACCAACGAGTGTGTCCATTATCAGAGTGGCTTTCTGGAGCTGTGGTCAGATCAAAAGTAAAGCTCTTTCTGATGTCAACTGCTTCAAAATTTTAGCAAGATCTATTTATGGCCTGTATAAAAAAAGCCCATTAAAATAGAGAGCACATAAAAAAATCAGAGGCTCAGCGTGTCACCAAAGGTACATCAGATACTCATGCGTGAGAGTGTTCATGCTTGTAAATGTTTGAGAACCTACATGTTCTCCTACATATTTCTTGACATTATAATGCTTATGGGACATATTATTATGTATATGTAATTACTGGTAATACAAAATTAATGTGCAAGGCACTTTTCTCCACCAGTTCCATAGAATAGTGATATGTGTATATTGAAGGCCCTTATCCTACTTAATTTCCAGTCGTCACACATTTAGGAATTTTTGTGCCACATCAAAAAATATATATATTTTGAAAATTTTCATTGTTGTTCATAATTTAATTCAAAAAGGTAAACTATTATATTCATTATACTTCATCATCATCACTTCACACTGCTGTTCCTGTTGAGGGTTGCTGTGGCATAAGGCAAAGAAGGAAATCCCAAATCTCTCTATTCCCGGCAACAGTTACGAGCTTCTCCTGTGGGGTTTTCAGCTCAGCCCAGTGGGACATGCCTGTAATAGCGCAAGCAAGAGCTGACTATGGGGCACCCTTATGAGATTCTCAGCTAGCTCAACTCAATTTATAAGAGCAGCAGCTTTACTCCTCACCCTGTCCTGTGGAGTAAGTCCCACAACCCTGAAGAGAGCAGTGTCTGCAAGACTGCAGAGTGAACCATGATCTCATATATGGAGGTACTGAACTTCTTCCCAGCCACTGCACATTTCGCTACAAAAGGATTTAAAGGACCATTTCAGGTGGTGCCAAGAGGACATCGTCATCTGTGAATGAGATGTCATCCCGTACTGGATACCATTCCATCCCTTGATATCTTGTCATTGTAAACAGGTTTACACACGTGTACATGGACTGAATTGTCTGCAATGGCAGCACTCTCTCTCTCTCTCTCTCACACACACATACATATATATACATATATACAGTCATGGCTGAAATTGTTGGCACCCCTGAATTTTTTCCAGAAAATGAAGTATTTCTCCCAGAAAATTATTGCACTTACACATGTTTTGTTATACACATGTTTATTTCCTTTGTGTGTATTGGAACAACACAAAAAAACAGTAAAAAAAGGCAAATATGACATAATTTCACACAAAACTCCCAAAATGGGCCGGACAAAATTTTTGGCACCCTAAACTTAATATTTGGTTGCACACCCTTTGGAAAAAATAACTGAAATCAATCGCTTCCTATAACCATCAACAAGCTTCTTACACCTCTCAACTGGAATTTTGGACCACTCTTCTTTTGCAAACTGCTCCAAGTCTCTCATATTTGAAGGGTGCCTTCTCCCAACAGCAATTTTTAGATTTCTCCACAGGTGTTCAATGGGATTTAGATCCGGACTCATTGCTGGCCACTTTAGAACTCTCCAGCGCTTTGTTTCCATCCATTTTTGGGTGCTTTTTGAAGTATGTTTGGGGTCATTGTTCTGCTGGAAGACCCATGACCTAGGACGCAAACCCAGCTTTCTGACACTGGGCCCTACATTGTGACCCAAAATCCTTTGGTAATCTTCAGATTTCATGATGCCTTGCACACAGTCAAGGCACCCAGTTCCAGAGGCAGCAAAACAACCCCAAAACATCTTTGAACCTCCACCATATTTGACTGTAGGTACTGTGTTCTTTTCTTTGTAGGCCTCATTCCATTTTCGGTAAACAGTAGAATGATGTGCTTTACCAAAAAGCTCTATCTTGGTCTCATCTGTCCACAAGATGTTTTCCCAGAAGGCAGAGGTGGGGGACTCAAGTCTCATTACTTGACTCAAGTCAGACTCGAGTCGCAATTTTGAGGACTCGAGACTTGCTTGACTAATGCTGGTGAACGACTCGACTTGACTTTGACTTGGTCTTTATGACTTGAGACTTGACTTAGACTTGAGACAGATGACTCGAAAAGACTTTATTTTTTATTGAAATATTTGCAATTTAAAAACAAAGTTAGATTACGGTAGAACATTTTATTTTGAGGCAGGATCGGCTTACTTTACAGTGCAGGCAGAACGCTAAACAGCAGCAATAACGAGCCCTTGTAGCACCTCGTTGGAGTGAGGAGGAGACGACATGTTTAATATAATTTTCGTCTGATGAACATGTGAACAGTCAGCTTAAAAACGCACAAAATACTGAAACATGCAGCTTATTTTCTGAGATAATGAGAGAGAAAGGATGTAACAGGATGACAGAGCAACCTAAACTAATGAAACAGTGCTATTTAAAAGTAAACACGTCAGATGCACGTCCTTCTACAAACCAATCAGTGGCGAGTGTAGGAAGACAAACACCACGTAAGTGATGACGACAGTACGTGGGTGTGTCATAATAAAAGTGCTCGAAAAAATGCAGTGTAAAAACAAACCGAACCGAACCAAATGTATACAAAATAAACACAAAATGTATACAAAAATAATAAAATTATATAAATAAATAAATAACATGTGGTTTTTGTATGTCACATGCTATTGTTATTATTTTGTTCTGTTCGTACCTACACTGTCTAGCAGCCTTGACATCTAGCATATGTAAAGATAAGATTGCTTAAATCTGAAAGTTATGCTAAAGTTAAATATTTCTTTAATGTTGTGGCAGAGATGTTTGCTAGTGTGGATATGAACTGGACAAAATAGCATGAATAGTATGTGGCATATTAAAAACATTATGTGAATGTTCTCATGGTTTGATGTAATGTTGTGTAATGTTTGTAATATTAACATTTCAGACATTGTTTTTATAGGTAACAGGTTTACATTTCAGGCAATATGTTTTTATTTATTTTTATATACTTATTTTTATTTTATCTATTATTCAGTTGATGATAAAATACTTTTTTGTGCTCAGAGATGTTCATTAAGAAGCACCTTTGAGAGGTGCATTAATAGATGATGGAGAAATGTTGTGACCCTCTTGATGGGAGAAGTAAGCCATTAAGTTATTAATTTATGTAACTAAGTTATGTAATTGTATGTTTGAGGTATATTTGATGTTTAATAGGTTTAGTTTATGTTGAAATAAAACTCATGTTTGTATACAACCGTCTATATTAATTTAAATGTGTAAACTGGTGTAGATCAGACCATATTTGTATGACTTGACTTGTGACTTGCTTGACTTATAGCAGGGACTCGACTTGACTTGCTTGGTTCTCACCACAGTGACTTGGGACTTGCTTGAGACTTGAAGGCAATGACTTGAGACTTGCTTGTGACTTGCACATGAGGGACTTGCTCCCACCTCTGCCAGAAGGACTTTGGCTTACTTACATACATTTTGGCAAACTGCAGTCTAGCTTTTTTATGTCTCTGTGTCAGCAGTGGGGTCCTCCAGGGTCTCCTGCCATAGCATTTCATTTCATTCAAATATCGATGGATAGTTCAAGCTGACATTGATGCACCCTGCGCCTGCAGGACAGCTTGAATTTCTTTGGAACTTGATTGGGGCTGCTAATCCACCATCCGGACTATCCTGCGTTACAACCTTTTATCGATTTTTCTCCTCCATCCACATCCAGGGCAATTAGCTACAATGCCATGGGTTGTAAACTTCTTGATTATGTTGCGCACTGTGGACAAAGGAACATCAAGATCTCTGGAGATGGACTTGTAACCTTAAGATTGTTGATATTTTTCCACAATTTTGGTTATCAAGTCATCAGACAGTTCTCTTCTCCTTTCTGTTCTCCATGCTTAGTGAGGCACACACAGACACACAATGCAAAGATTGAGTCAACTTCTCTCCTTTTTATCTGGTTTCAAGTGTAATTTTTAAATTGCCCACACCTGTTACTTATCACAGGTGAGTTTGAATGAGCATCACATGCTTGAAACAAAGTTATTTACCCTAGTTATTTCATTTTGAAAAGGTGCCAATAATTTTGTCTGGCCCATTTTTAGAGTTTTGTGTGAAATTATGTCAAATTTGCCTTTTTTCCTCTGTTTTTTGTGTTGTTCCAATACACACAAAGGAAATAAACATGTGTATAACAAAACATGTGTAAGTGCAATAGTTTTCTGGGAGAAATACTTCATGTTTCATTTTCTGGAAAAAATTCAGGGGTGCCAGCACTTTCGGCCATGACTGTGTATGTATATATATATATATACACACACACACATACATACACACACACACACACACACACACATAAGATATTATTTCAACATCCAGGTCATTACATATACATAACACATATAGGGAATAATGTTACACGTCAGACATTACAAATATATTTTATATGACATATTATTATTACATATTAGTAATTACAAATTTACAAATACATTTAGTACGTATATGACATATGTATGACCCCATATCCTGACTGTGAATTAACAAAATGAATGTGTGTTTGAAATGAATATGAATGTTGGAATGATGGAGATTGCTTGGTGGGGATGAAGAGCTTTTGAGTGTGTATATGTTTGTTTGTTTGTGTGTGTGTGTGTGTGTGTGTGTGTGTGTGTGTGTGTGTGTGTGTGTGTGTGTGTGTGTGTTATGTAAACTGTGTGGTGGAAAATGAGAAGCTTGTGACCTGAATGTAGCTGTAATCCCTGATTACTCAGCTTAGAGACATGAGTGCACGAGATAGCGAGAGAAAAAGTGAAAGAGGCAGAAGGGGAGGCAGGAGGAGGAAGGAGTAAAAGAAAAGATGTTGTATAAGATAAGTGAGTGTAGATGGCTGAATGAGATGAGTCAATATCAGACTGATCATTATTGAACAGCCCACTAATTTAACACAGTGACACTAATTAATGGGTGTCACGGTGTGTGTGTGTGTGTGTGTGTGCGTGTGTGTGTGTGTGTGTGTGTGGTAGTAGCTTGCATGAGCCTTAGACGACATGAAAATTTATATTCAAAGCTATTGTGTGGGTATTCAGTTAGACTAAACCCAGTGATCACAATGTTCTTAAGTGTGTTAGCTGAACCATTTCCTGTTCTCTCATCAAGGAAAGACAGTATTTTCAGACCATCAAAACTTTAGAGGTGTTTTTCTAATTAAATTATAAAAATGTGTTGAAAAAGCTGCATGACATCAAGAAAAAATGAACTAAACTGGCATTTACCTAAAATCTCACAAAGAATGACTTGTTTGCAAAAAAATCTATTTACTTGTTAACCCTTTAATGTCAAGTCAGAAAAGTGGCTCTTCTTGTAATTTAGGGCTTTCAAAGTTAATACATTAATAACATGCTAACATGAAAAATATTTAATGTAGATCATTTTTATATGCTGTCAATGCACTTACAATTGTCTGACTGTGCTCTGTGACTGTATAAGTTCATTCGCAGTGCATTTCAGATCAGATACGAATTTATTACTGTTCTGTTTAAACAGAGAAACAATAAAACACCAGTGACGAGGGAAGGAACTGCTTCTCAGGATAATTAAACATCTAGTATTGTGCAGTACTGTCAAAATCATTTTCCTGTTCATACTGAAGAAATGAAAAAATGGTGTATTCAAGTGTATGTTACTGTCAGTACAAAGCTGATATGCGTTGGTGAAATGTTCTGTGGTAAAGGAGACAAGACTTCTGATAAGATTTTGATTAACATAATGTTAATTATTGAATATTCAGAAATATATTCATTGAAGTGTATTTTGTACTCCTCTAAGAGGACTTATTGCTTTTAAATTAAAAGTCATTATTTAAAACTTAACACAACTGATTATTCAACATAATACAATAAATTATGATTAAATGTCTTGTTTGATAGCACTAATTTAATAACTGTAATGTTGGAATGAAGGCAGTAAAGCAAGAAGACAGGCAAACTTGCAGAGAAGGCTACACAGATGTATTACTGTGCATACACTGAAACAAACATAAACACTAAGTATACTCAGACACAGACGGGAGATATGCAGAGCTATACTGAACAAATGACCAGCACAAGACAGTGAGACATACAGTAAGGGTATATAAAGGGAACCTAATCGCATGACTAAGGACACCCAAGGGCTGGAACATATGTAAACGCTGATGGGGTGAGCATGATGGGGCAGGGCAGAGGTGGGGACTTAAAGACACAGGCACAGACAGAGCGACAAAACATGAGGCGTGACAATAAAATGATTTCCAAATGTCTCACATTTAAGGATCTATAAAGAATGTAACATAATGATCAATAAATCTGAAAAATCATGGATTTTTTTACTTCACACATCACACTAGTACTCTGATCTGCATTCTGTTTTGAAACTTGTGTAATGCATCTGTCAATAAAGGCAGCATTCTATATAGTGATTGAACACATAAACAAATTTTTTTCTTACATTTTTGCCAATTTTATCCCCTTCCCAATATAGTAGTAGCCAGTTAGCCCATCCCATCCATTATGACTCTCCCCATCACTTTTGCAATGGTCCTGACTCTAGGTGGGGTGAAGTCTAACACAAGCCTCCTCCACTGCGTGTTATGTCAGCCACTGCCTCTTTTCAAACAACCAATGGACCAATCAGTAGACACCTGAGCCAGGAGACATTGCAATGTGAAAGTGATATGGGGAGAGAGCGCCATCAACCCACCCAGAGAGAGCACAGCCAATTTTTGCTCTCTGTGGGCCCCACATGGCGAACAGCATGACCGGAATTTGAACTCGCGATCCTCTGGTCACAGTGTCAGTGTCTTAGCCTGCTGAGCCACTTGGGGTCCCATAAACAAAATTATAATTACTGATACATTTACATGCCCAACATGGATGTGATTCTGGAGTCAGATTTCATTGACTAAACATCTCTGCTGGTAAGAGATTAGATAAAACAGAGGTAATGGTATTGTATTCTTTATAATGCTAGATTATGAATTGTTCACAAGCAAAATGCCAAGATTTGGCACAGTATATGCACTGTATGTTACCTGAATGTGTCCATCAGTGTGCCGCCGTGTACTGCTTGCCATGTCCCAATGACTGTAAGACTTGGTGGGGCTTGTGGGGACTGCTCTGTTGTGGCGGGCTTCCTCATATGGGTTCTGGGGCAGGTTACTGGAGCTCTGGCTGCGTGGGATTAAGCTTCCTGATACCAGTGGCCCACCAGGGACCGCAAGGTGACCCGAGGGTGAGGTGGAGGGGGTGGAGAGAGGCATTGTGGGGAAATGGAGTCCCCGTCCCATCCGTGCATTCATGATGTTACTATTCAGGTCTTCCATTGAACGACAGAATGCTTTACTGGGCACTGAGGAGGGAGTGTGCAGAGAAAACCAGGTTAAATGGACTTCAGGAATATACAGACTCATTCCAAAAAATTAGAATATCATGGAAAAGTTGATTAATTTCCATAATTCCCTTCAAAAATTTACATTTTCATAGATTATAGATTAGGGGCCCACAATTTAAATGATTTCCAAGTATTTATTTGTTTGTTTTTTCACATAATTTGGGCTTCCAGCTAATAAAACCCACAAAAATAGGATTTCAAAAAATTAGAATACTGTGGAGAAATCAGCCCAAACTACTTTTCAGTTTTTGCAGAAAAAAAGAAATTAGGATCACATCAAATCAATCAAAATATGGTACTTTCAAAAAGATATGTCAATCTTCAATACTTGGTTGGGTGCGACATGGCATTGAGGCAACTGTACTTGCCAATAGATACACAAATAAAGCTGTCAAGGCCATTATTTCTTTGAATAGATAGATATTACTGACATGAAGCACCAGATCTGTGTTTGTAAGTGACGGTGTTGTTATTTTACACAATTAATTATGTATTTACATCATTACATCAAGTAACAAGTAGTGAAACTGCAGTAAAACTATAACTGGCAAAGTACATGCCAAGTTTAATCCAGGAAAACAATTTAATCTGTGAGGCTTTATTTGGTTTCATCAATAAAAGCAACATGTCCTTGAATTGTAAACAATCAAGAAAAATTCCTTTAATTTCAGTCTGCATTCAGCCTACATTGTAAAGACTAATGTTATAATAATATATTCATTGTGTTTTGCTTATATTTACCATTTTAACACAAAGAACAGATTTATTGACAATTCAATACCTCTTTTAACTCTGCCTCCCTATTTGAACTGTGAATCAGAATGGGGTGGGTACCGGCACTTAATATGTCTATAGGCTAAAAATTTAAGACTCATTCACATCACAGAAAGGTGTCAGCAGCAACTGATAACTCATGCAGGGTTGGCACTGGCTCATGAAACCTGTTAGGCATTGTGGCTAAGGGGCTTAAAACTTTCTTAGCCACATAAGGATTTGACTAGCCACAGATTTAACAGCTACCTGTGGCAAAGACAGTTAGCCACAGTAGCCACACTTTAGACACAGTTAGCCAATCTTAGCCACAGGCACTTACATGTACATGTACATCATATCAGAAATCCATTGGTGTAATGGATTTCTGATCATATTTACAGATATTTATAGATATTTACTCTCTGTAGGGCAAATAAGAGTGATAAAAATGGAAAATATAGAGCAACAATTGAATTCAAAATAAACAATTTCCAATGTGTACAGCTCTTTGTCGACTTGTTTATTTATTCCAGAGACAGTCTCTCACAAGCCTGGGAATAACTGTAAAAATACTTACAATGAATGCACAGAATTATGGGACACTATAATTTTCTACACGCGAAACTTCTCAACCAATCAGCATTTAGAGACCCACCTATCTCATTAATTATTTTGCGGTTATTTTCCTGACGATGTTGCTTCGGGTTATTTCTGGTGTTTACGGAGCAGCAGATAAACTCAAGATGGCGGACAGCTCGCGGAGTATTGCCAGATTTTGTGATTGTGAATTCGCCATGCATTAGAAAATTGCTTTTAGCCAGCGTGGCGTACTGATGACATGTTTTCTTCGCCACACGCTGTCTGAGTTCGCCATTGGCAATGTGGCGAGCGGCCAGCGTGAACCCTGCTCATGTAACAAAAAGGAAATTCAAAGGCAAAAATAGATTTAGGGTTACAGTGGATTACAGTGGATTAAACCAAACCTAAGGAACTGATCAAAAATGCTCCTGATCTCATCTCCATGGACAACCTTCATATTGGGTTTCAGTTGTCTATTAAAACTAAGACTTTTTCACTTTTTGAAATACCTTCTACTTCCACATCTGTATTAAAACACCTGGAACACACATTCACAAACACTATACCTGTGCACTGCGTTTGAGAGCATGGTGTGAGTGAACCTCGTGCCACCACTCTACGAGGAGAGGTTGCTGATTGGTAGCTGTTGGGTTGTGGAGTGTGTAGCGTGGAAATTGGCACCTCGATGACATATGTGGCGGGCACATACAGTGGCTTGCTTTTTATGCTAACCCCAAGTCTCCGTGCCTGCCACCAGTCAGCGTTGGTCTTCTTCAACAGGAGAAAGCGTTCACCCTCATGTATGGAGACGACACGTCCATCTGCTCCTCTGTATGAGTAGTCATACTGAGCCTCCAGGACCACAGTGCCACCTGACACTGACCCTCTGCTCCCTGGAAGGCTGCAGGTCGTGCCCCGTCTCCAGCTGCCTGACAGCATGACTCTTAATGGCAGTGGGTTGTTGGGGTGTCACCACAACAGCACCTGGCTCTACAGGGTAGGGGCTGGAGACAGGGTAATACCTGCTGTGCCATGCTCTGGAAGACAGGAATAAAAGAAAAGTCAATTCACTCCATTTAATTCACATACACACCCTGGAGAGTTCCTCCATGTCTAGAACTGGTACTTCAGGTCCATACAAACTGATATTACTATAGATAGATACACAGATATATAAATAACATTACAATCACCTTCTTGTATCTACACTCATTGTCCATTTTATCAGCACAGCAAACCATATAAGTGCACTTTGTAATTCTACAATTACAGACTGAAGTCCATTGGTTTCTCTGTATACATTGTTAGCCCTGTTTCACCCTGTTCTTCATTATCAGGACCCTCAAAGGACCACCACAGAGTAGGTGTTATTTGGGTGGCGGATCATTCTCAGTGACACTGATGTGGTGGTACTGTGTAAATGTGTGTTTTGCTCTGGTAAAAATCTGAAAAATCTATTTATCAGTTACAACCATGTACAATCAACATCTACAAAACAGACACAGTATAGAAGAGAAATGTTGTCACGTAAAATGACCTGTCAAACTCCAGTCCTGGAGGGTCGGTGTCCAGCACAGTTTGGTGATTTCTCTGGCATTTACCTGCTGAGCTGATTCAGGTGTGTTTGATCAGGAAGATCACAAACCTGTGCAGGAATCTGGCCCTCCAGGACTGGAAATTGACACCCCTGGACAAAGCTAACTCTGGAGGATGGAGGTGAAGAAGGTCCTATTCAAATATTGATGCCTCCTTGTTTAATGATTCTGACTTAATTTCCCGTTATAAAAAGGCCTCTGAAAACACCCAAATTCTGCTGGTCCAAATGTTCAGATGCTGACATCTCTGGTAGGTAGATATATTATTATTACAAACC
>BRDA01002943.1:25490-36227 GCA_036984385.1 Crenuchus spilurus | reverse complement strand
TATGTAGTTATTAAAGTGAGGGATGCTAATGAGGAGATGTCAGGAGATGATGGTCAGTTGTGTACAGAAAACTACAGAAACAATGTCAGAATATGTTCTGTATGTAATATTTAATGGAAATACTGGGGCACCTGCTTATTCAATGCTTCTTCTGAAATCCAGGGTATTAAAAAGAATTTATCCTGCTCTTTTTGGAGTAACCTATCCAGGGGAGGGCTTTTTCCTAGATCTTGGAAAATTGCTGTGAGGATTCGCTTGTATTTAGTGACAATAATGTTAGTGAGGTCAGAATGTTGGATGATCACCACCCCACCTCATCCCACACTCATTGCAGAAGTACTGAATGGAGCACCATCATTGCATAGAACACAGTTCAACTGCTCCATGGCTCAATGCTGGGTGGCTTTATACCCTTTCTAGCCCACATCGGGCATTAGACATGGTGTCAAGAGGTTCATGTTTATCTACTCTAGATAAGAGTCATGTTCTATTGGCAGTACTTATCTGAAGGGACTAGACAAGCTGTGTGTGAATTTGCACATCTGTGTCAGCAATGAGTGCAACTTGAAGTCAATACATGTATTCATTAGAAGGGATGTCCACAATTGGACATAGTGTATATCTGTAATTCTTAGATTAAGATTAAGATTAAGATCAACCAATTTAGCCAATGTGATTTTTCATAAAACGGAATTTGACCTCCGCATTTAACCCATTTGTGCAATGAAACACACACACACACACACTAGTGAACACACTAGGCAGTGGGCAGCCCTTATCCACCGGCGCCCGGGGAGCCATTAGGGGGTTAGGTGCTTTGGTCAAGGGCACTTCAGTCATGTCCTGTCTGGGGATCAAACCAGCAACCTTCTGGTCACAAGACCAGATCCTTACCACTAGCCCATGGCTGCCCCTTATTATTATTATTATTAATAAGTAACAAGAATTTTGCCACATTAAACTTAACCTTAATGAAAGAAAATAGTGTTATAAAACAGACAAGAAATGTTTATAAAAACCAATTTCAAAAAGAACTGACAATGCTTTACACCTGCTTTTGTATCGACAAAAGAAATAAGCACATGAACACAGAATGTGTGTGTGTGTGAGTGTGTGTGTGTGTGTATGGTCAGTTCTGCACATCAATATCACATACCCCTAACAGAAGCAGGTCTACTCAGAGGCACAGACTTGCTCAACTTTTAGTTTTTTAGAGAGACAAGAACGGATGTTAGAAAACTCAGTTTGTGCCCACGGCCCAAGAGAGAGATTCAAACTGAAACTGTGTGCTCAGTGTGAGTGAAGTCAGAGCACCATGATTAAAGCTGAGTGAGTTGTCTTATGATGGTGAAACAATGGCGACCACATCCTTTTTCCAGAGAATGACTTACATTACTCTGAGAACAGGCCTGTCTCTGTCCTGATTAGGAGTCAGGAGAATGGAAATAATAATGGCAGCTATCAAGGTACATTTCATCACACATTGATAGCAGACAATTCTGGACTGAATATGGCCCAATTAAGGCACTTACGGAGCAGCTATAGAAATTACAAGTGTATTGCGGATCAAAATTGGCCAAGCTGTAGCAGTCATGTTTAAGGTTTGTCACTGTATTTGAAGTCGGGGACACATGTGGCCCACATACATCCTGCCATGTGAAATGTTTGAACAGCATTTCGATTTTGGGCCGAAACTCGACCAACTACAACCAGTCAACGGTATCATCCCTGAGCTCTGGCTTCACTCAAGTTAAATTCAGGCTGTGTTCTGAGAACCAGATTTGGACAAAGTCATCACTGTCATTACACAGAAGTATGTGGACAGATGAAAGTAGTAAGTGTGAGCTATCATTCAACAGCTATGAGAGCAGTATGCTTTTCTGAGAGTATCACTCAATACTTCTAGAACAGCTGAAGGTCATGTAAGCCATGACAGCCTATAACCAACAATGACAGAATTATCAACAATAACACTGGATCACTATATTGTTAGTTGTTTCTCCTGCTCCCTGTGAATAGTTTATTTTTGCATTAAAACTATAAGACTTATAACAGTAATATACCAGTGTAACAGTAATTACTACTCCTTATTTTTCATACAGTTAAAAATGAGGTTCTGTATAATATTCTTCAAGTGCTCTTTAATAAAGGCAATGGTCCTACTCACAATCCTGACAACTATATCTCAGTACTTCTTTGCTTGGTTAAATGATTCTCCATATGGGAACCCTTTTGAAGCTCTGGGGAAAAAAGAAGAAACTACTTTAAAAAGTACAGTCTCCAAACCTGAACCCCACTGAAAACCTCTATTTGATCAAGAAGAAGATGGATAGTTAGTTAGATAGATAGTTAGATAGATGGATAGCCATCAAACAAAACAGAACTTTTTGCTCCAAGAGTGACATAATGTTACTCCACAGCAATGTCAAAGACTGGTCAACATGAACAAACCAAACACTGAACTAGGTTAAGATATTCATAAAAATGAATATGAACTGGTTTTCTCCAGAGAAACTGGTCTCGAAGTTAATCCACACAAGTATCATTTATAAAGGCCAGGTTTAAGCTGTCTTAACTTCTCTTTGTGATTCTTCTGCTATGGCATAGATGAGGCCTACATGGTAATATTGCATAACTGCCACATTGTGTTCTTCACCCGTTAGCAGTTGGTGGTTAAATGCCTTGCTCAGGGGCACTGTTGATATTCCTGTCAGTTTATGGGATCAAGCCTGCGATCTTCCAAATACAAAGATGGGTCCATGCCTATGGATGGTTCTACATAGTATTTAATGTAATTTTTTCCCACAGCTGCAGGTCTACAAAGAACATTTTAAAATGGTTCAATATAAAAAAAAATCTGATTAAATTAAAATTTTATTTTATTAAATATCTTTTTATTTTAATACAAATAAAATTAATGATTAAAACAGTACTATATAAAACCTCCTAGTAAGAAGTGCCAGGTTAGGTTCCACATTTGTTCAGAAACTTCATAAAAACTAAACATTGTGCTAGATGTTATTTTTAGTGCAACTGTTATGATGTTGCTTTGCTGTATTGCTCACTATTAGTGAGACTGAGAGAGGGCACTTCATTTGCAGCCTTGTGAGCTTTCAGTGATTATGCAATATTACAGACTCCACTGCTCTTACATAAAAGTGCACTTGCCTCTGGTACTTTCCCACTTTAGTCCTAAATGAAGCCTAGAGCCATGCTAGTCTCTGGATTATCCCCTCATAGGGAAGGAGGGGGGCTGTCCACTTGCCCTCTGTCCCGTCTTCGTCTCGCTCTGTCCACCTCACGCAATCACCATCCGGACACACACTCACACACACACTCAGAGCTCAATGGCCCAATTGTCCACTATTTTTTTTTGTCTGAGAGATACAAATAAATTCAAAGTGACACTGTAGGGCTTTGGCTCATTTCACTGCAGAGATGTCTCAGAGAGGCTGTAACATTGGTGGACCTGGGAGAGGGGGCAGGGCAGATGACCCCCCCACCCCCCCCTTGTGCACCTATGATCGAAATAATGTCCCCAAAGTGCCCCATTAGTTGGGAAAAAAATATTGCATAGCCCATTTTCAGACAAATTATGATGGTGTGTGCCCCATGATAAGAGTGACTGTTAATGAGTCCCATTATTTGGTTGCCTTTCCAATAGAAAAGGGTGCATTAAGTGTCCTCTATTGCACCCCTACAAGGCAGTGTCCCAAAGTGAGTCCTTTTCAGTAGGGAAAATGTGATGTAGTGCTGTATAGGGTTCTCCTACAATTGTACATGATGAAGTGCCCGGGTAGGTGCCCCTCTAATTGAGAAATGCTCCTCAAGTGGGAAAAATGTGCTCTTTTAATTTTTTCGCCCCTGCCCTTCAAACATCCTGATTCCGCCACTGGGCTGTAATGTTAGCTCAGGCCTCACAGTAAGTTTGCAAACATCTTTGCAGGAGCCCTGAGAACACTGATCAGCTGCCTGTTGAGTACACACAATACTGAGACATCTTGATGAACTAACTCCTAATGTTTGAATTCTACACATTTACACTGACTTTTATTACTCTATTCACTGAACTTTGTTGTAACCTTATTGTTACATGTCACAGACAATAATAAAACACAACTGTAAGACATATTTCCCCGCCGTTCGCATCATCAAACATTGTTAAACATTATATTTGCTTTATGTTTGCTGCAAAGATCACATGAGGACGACATGAGTATCTGAATTCTTCAAAACAAGAAACAAGTTCTGTTTATCTCACCTGATGTTGCAGGTGCCTCCGCGAGATGTAATCCAAATGTCAGAATATCAGCCGCGCATGTTTATGCCCCGAACTCAGCGATGCAGCTCGAGCGCTCACTGCCACTCTGCCCCGAGCGAGAACCTGTTAGTACCCTGTCACGTGACAAAGGGAGAAAAAAAATCATCACTCCGGCTGTGTTCCGATTAGCGTTCTTGTGTCCCTTTAGGTGTAGTACAAAAAGGTGTTTACACTGCAGTCAACATATATATTATATATAGACGTTGTAAGCTAGCAAATATGAACATTGACTGTACTACGAACGTACGTACACAGAAAGTGGTTTTAATAATATTAAAATTAATATTAAAATTACAATAACTCTTACCTGTTGATGTTGGTGGTATAACTAAATTCGGAGTATAAGTTTTTAATCTAGTATATTCTACAGTAAATTCTACACGTTGCCCTCCAAGTGCCCGATACGGAGGCTACTTGCGGACAGATCAGTAATAATTTTCTCAGTTTCTAAGTTTTGGTGGTTAACCCCTTTCCCGTGTATTTACCGTTAATTTCTCCTGTAAATGGCCACGTGTGTAAGTCGCTTAAGTGTCCTACAGAGAACACGAGTCTGCAGATTGGAGCGCAGCCACTCCGTAGCAGTACTTTTAACATTGAGCAAAAAAACTTTCCCTCTCGTAGAATTAAATGGATAAATTGAGTTATGCGAACGGATGACGACTTTAATACTCACAACAATAAATATATAAACATTTAACATAATATTTTACTCATTATGACTTCTTTGAATTCGCGCTTACATGATAAACTCGTCAACAAAACCAGCGACCAATGAGGTTTCCGCATGCACAGGAACCGCTTTACGACACACGCTGTGCTTTCTGGGTAACGTGGTCTCGGTGGCGGCTCTTTGCGGTTGATTTGTGAAGAGTCACCAACTCTGACAAACTACAACCAGCTCTGTGTGTGTTGGTGCTCAGTTGCATCAGCGAGAGGAGGTTGAAAAGCCGGTTGAGTTGAATGCTGTGTGCTTTGTGAAGGAGCTTTACAGAGCTGTCAAATCAAAAACGCCATTCCAGCAGGCGAAGGGAGTGAGACAGAAAGAAGGGGCCAGATGAAACTGTTTATCAGCGAAGGGAACCCGCACTGTGTGAAAGTGTTAGCGGTTTTGGACCTAATAGGAGTGAAATGTGACGTACAGCTGGTCAGCCACGAGGGTGAGTGAGCCGAGTTAAGCACTGTTAACTATTTGTTTAGTTAGTTATATTACACACTCTTGGTGTAAGAGAGTGTGAGAGAGAGTCTGTGTTTTACTCTGATATGTCCTCTTATAGTTTAGTGTGTACATTGTTTTCCATGTTTGAGGTGTTTCGGTACCTGTTAGAGCTCAATTAACAACACCCAGCCAGCCCTGATGCACATACAAGTAATATTTACTGTAATTATTATGATGTAGCTACCTAACGGGTGTAGTAGCTAGTACTCAAGCAAATATATTTTTAAGTTCATATAACACCCCTCAGCTTGAGTAGAAGTAAAAAGTACCAGGTCAGAAGTAGTTAATTACTGATTAAGTTGTATAACTGCTGTACAAACTGTTAGTACACCAACTTATATCACCAGAACATCTGCGAAAGTTTGTTATTCTTCTTCCCTTTAGCCACTAAAGCCCTCAAAATTTTGAAGTGGGACATTTCATTAAGAAGTTCAGGTGCTTTAATGTATCTGAAGGTTAAACATAAAATGAAGCTAAATGTTAATGGTTAAAATGTGAGTAGAAAAGATCTCTGAATGATATATTTAAGCAGAAGTAAAAGTGTTACAGTTTGAAAATACACCTCAGAATACAGATCAAATAAAAAAAGAGATGGCTAATGGCGTAAACAAGTGTGTCCTCACATTACTCTGACAGCTAAGCTGTTTTTATTGTCTCTCTGTGTGCCTGTGGTTTGGCTAATTGTCTGTATTACTTTGTGTGGTTTGTTTTTTTTCTCAGAAAGAGTGGTGCCCTTCCTACATCATCCTGTCTTACCTGTTCTGCTTTTGCCCAGTGGCCAACACCTCTTCAGCTCTAATGCCATCTGCCAGTGAGTAGGTTTAATCATAATCTTAAACCTGCCATTGTAGATGTCTTTCTCTGGGCACAAAGAAGACTCTGTGGTGTGATCTGAAATGACTGTGTCTCTGCAGATACCTGTTCGAGGTTGTTGGGAAAGAGGTCACTGATGGCAGTAATCAGCTACTGGAATGGGAAGCAACTGAATTGCAGGTCAGGATCTGCCACCAGATAATATTAGTAATACTGTTATTACTCATATCCTCTTATGTCTCAAGCTCAAACCTGAACCTATTTGAATGTTTTTGTTCCTTAAGGCTGTTACATAATACTAGAAATTTGATAGTAACAGTAGTAGCAAACTGAATGAAAATCACTCATAGTAAATAGCATAGTAATTTATTCAAATTAAAGTTAGTCAGCTAATAGTATCAACAAAAGTGTGATTTTACCCATTGTAACATAATATACTCAGGTCTGCTTTAGCTATGTAAAACAAACTAGGCCAGCTTTTAAATAAATAGAAAATCAGTACTTATGTTAGAAATGATTGATACAGTTTCAACCTTTTGATGTCCTCCCCAAGACAGAAACAATGGATTTGAGATTTTTGCTGTTAGGGAACAATAATATATACAGTCAGTGTTTTTTAAAGGACCCCAGATTTTTTTAAATATTCACCTCTGCCAAATAGTTCAGATAGTATTTTATAGTAAAATCACAATCTCTCTCTCTCTCTCTCTCTCTCTCTTTCTCTCTCTCTCTGTGTGTTTGTGTGTGTATAATAGTTCTATACTATGACCTTTCTCAGCTAAAACATCACACAACCTTCAGTCATAATAATCAAGGAACATGATTCTCAATTATTGCTGTTAAGTGTACCTCATACTGTAGAAGCTGATTAATTACGTTTTTATTGATGGTACTAAAACAATGTTGTTGCTCTTAAACCAAGTTGTAAATACATTAAGAATCAAGTTGTTTTGCTGTATTGACTTACATTTTCAGAAACACTCTTCTGATTGTCTGGCAGGTGTCTATTAATTCTGTATAGGTGTATCAGAAAATAGTATCGCTTGCCGAAATATACTAATTACAATGAAAAAAAGCTGAAATTAACAAAAAGAAATTTAAAACATAACAATATATTAACTTTTTGTATTATAATTTAGGAAAGAATGACAGATCGAGACGTTTTTGAGAGAGAGAGAGAGAAAGCCATCCGGAGTTGTATCATTTTAAGAAGAATTTTCAACAATAGTGGAATGAGCTAAATTTCTGTGCTTCTTTAAGCCATTAAACCTGTTAATTAATCTATTCTATTCACATGCATAAGTATGTATGCTACGTTTTGCTTTCAACTCTCAGTTCACATGATGATGGTTTGAGACTGTCAAATCAGTGGCAGTCATGAAAATCAAATTAATGTGTATGACAGATTTAACTGTGCAAAAACAGTAATCCATTGTATGTGATATGACTGTGAACTGATTTTGTGTTGCATGTGTGTTTGTGTATTAGCCTGCGCTGATGCAAGCACTCCACTTGATGGCACTACAGGGGAAATCCAGTGAGGCTGGCACAGTGTTGAAGGAGCCTTTGTGCTGGCTGGAACAGTGTCTGAACAAAAAGACAACACCGTTCTTGACTGGGGTAATTATAATCCATTAACTCAGGAAGGCTGTAGAGTTCAGTTTTTGCCTTTGTTTTGTCCTGGATGCTAGTCTTGATTTTGGTCTTAGCCAAGACCAAACTGTAAACAGTTAATTCAAGCAGTTTGAAGGCATACAGACTTAGGCAACCATAATTAGCCCATTTCACTCTTAATTTTAATGTTGGGCTCATATGGATAGTTTAAAACTGTTTTAATTTCGAGAGATGTACTCTTAAATTTGGAAACCTACAAGTAGCTGAAACTGTTGGGAGGGTAATGGATCAATGTCACACTGTGACCACAGAGTCATTGTGCTCATTGATGCTTATTGTGACCCCTACTGTGATCTGATGTTTTAAAGTAGAAGTCTGATGAGATGTTCACTTCATCTTATTTGGTCTGTTTCAGGAGACGGGGGCAGTAGCAGATATTGTTCTGTGGGCGGCGCTCTACCCTGTTCTGTCTGAATCAACTTTTAAAGCTGGTGAGAGAAACTGTGCAATTTAGTTGGTCTAGATTCTGCTATTTTTGATTTTTTTGTATTAAATAATAATAATATTACTACTACTAATTATAATAATTATTATTATTAGTGGTAGTGGTGGTAGTAGTAGTAATAATGTTGTTGTTATTCATATTATAAAATTGCATTGGAGGTTATTTTGAGTATTATTGTATTAACGTATGATTACTATGTCAGTGTGTTTTACATCTTCATCTCTCTCTGTCTCTGTGGTTGCAGGTGAGATGAAGTCAGTGCAAGGTTGGTTTGAACGTGTAGGTCAGCTCCCAGCATGTAAGACAGCTGTTCAGAGAGTTTTTCAGGGGAAAGGGCTTGAGGCTCTGAAGAGTTTCCTTCAAAAACAACCTGCTCCACACTTACGGCGAAGAGGAGACAGCCCACCCAGCTGTAACGCCACTGAGGTAAACCAACTACTTTTTGTACTGTAGAGAGAAATGTTAGTGGAAGTGTATTGAAACCCATGAGGACTGATTTAATATTTTTGTTGTTCAGACAGAGGACTCGGAGCCGATAATGACTGAAGAGGAAATTGAGGCAGCTGCACAGGTCTGGAGTAGGGGACTCACAGTCTGTCCAGACACCACCCAGAGAAAACACCCTGTGTAAGATTTTCATCTCACTCTAACAAAGATACCCCACAAATGAGGTTTAATACTACTTTTACACAGACAAAAGCACTCTCATGAAAGTAATTCTTTATCTCAGTTTTCTTTTTTAACATAATCTGATCCAAATATATTTAATTTGTTTTTATTAAAAAGCATATTTATAAATCATCAGTTAATATTTAAATATTTAAAAACATTCAGTTAATATTTTAAAATGTGCAAAGTATTGAACCCAATGCTTTGAGAAGGTAACTTATTCTTGTACAGTCCTTAAGAGTTTTAAAACTGTAGCTTTCACAGATAAAATGGCTAGCCTGGTTAATTAGCCTTAATTGATAGTTGATAATGCTAAATTAAAGGAACATTCCATCAACAGTTGTACTTTGCACATTTGTTTCTCAGATAAAAATCCTTAACAGTGTGGACTTACATAGTAAAGCTTATGAATTGCTGTATTAAAACATTGTGAGAAATATGTGATCAATTCTTGATTCATTGGTAATGAAAATGTTTTTTACCTGTGTAATGTCTTTGGCATGTAATTTGGTCTCTGTGGGTGTCCTCAGTCTACCTCAGGAAGGAAAGCGCAATGTGCTGGTGACCAGTGCCCTGCCATATGTGAACAATGTGCCACACCTGGGTAACATCATCGGCTGTGTACTCAGTGCTGACGTATTTGCTAGGTAAGCTATTAATTTAATCAATTAATTATTTGATTCATTGGCCATTATAATGTTTATGCCATCTGCATTTTCTTCTAACTGTATTAAAAGTATTGTGTGTGCAAATAGTTTTCTTCTTTGATTATGAAATTTAACCACAGAAGTCATATTGCTCATAGGGCTTCTGTTACACATTATTGGAATCATACATATATATATAAATTATGAAGTGCTTTTTAAAGCTATGCTGTGTTGACTTTTGCCATCATCAGTGTTTGTGGCTTACCTGCTTTGTTAACTATTTATTGCAGTTTTTAAATGTTCTGTCTCTCTTTCTCTCTGCAGATATGGGCGTTTACGAGGCTGGAACTTGTTATATGTGTGCGGGACTGATGAGTATGGCACTGCAACAGAAAACAAGGCTCGGGAGGAGGGCCTGACACCACAAGAAATCTGTGACAAATACCACACTGTCCATGCTAGTATTTACAAGTGGTTCCAGATCGATTTTGACTACTTTGGCCGCACCACCACTGAGCGACAGACTGAGTATGTTAAGAGTGTGTGTGTGTGTGTGTGAGAGAGAAAGTAGGTTTTAGCATAAAGAGTATGATGAGTAGACAGGGTTTTTTGTGAAATACTAGTACATCTAAAAAATAGAATTTTGTGTAAAAGTGTGTTCGGAATTTCATTCAGAAGGAAAGAATTTTATATTCATTATATGTAAAGTGACTTTTCTAGTCTTTTTGTTTTATTTTTGATCAGTATGAACACTTTAGAGCTTGATATATTTCTGCACAAATATGACCTAAAACATTATTAGATTTTCACACAAGTCCTAAAAGTAGATAAAGAGAACCCAGTTAAACAAATGAGACAAAATACAAACCGGATTCCAAAAAAGTTGGGACGCTATACAAATGGTGAATAAAAACTGAATGCAATGATGTGGAGATGGCAAATGTCAATATTT
>BRDA01002943.1:0-25390 GCA_036984385.1 Crenuchus spilurus | reverse complement strand
AAAATATTGACATTTGCCATCTCCACATAATTGCATTCAGTTTTTATTCACAATTTGTATAGTGTCCCAACTTTTTTGGAATCCGGTTTGTATATTATACTTGCTCATTTATTTCTTGACGAAAATAATCCAATATGACATATTTGTGAGTGGCAAAGGTATGTGACCCTTTGCTTTCAGTATCTGGTATGACCCCCCTCCCTTTTTTCCAGCAATTACTGCAACTAAATGTTTCTAGTAACTCTTCTTTAACCAGTCTTTGGTAGAACAACTTGTGTGCTTAGGGTTGTTGTCTTGCTGCATGACCCACCTTCTCTTGAGACTCGGTTTGTGGACAGATGTCCTGACATTTTCCTTTAAAATTTTCTGATATAATTCAGAATTCATTGTTCCATCAATGATGGTAAGCCGTCCTGGCCCAGATGCAGCAAAACAGGCCCAAAACATGATACTACCACCACCATGTTTCACAGATGGGATAAGGGTCTTATGCTGGAATGCAGTGTTTTCCTTTCTCCAAACATAATGCTTTTCATTTAAACCAAATAGTTCTATTTTGGTCTCATCTGTAAACAAAACATTCGTCCAATATCCTTCTGGCTTGTCCACATGATCTTTAGCAAACTGCAGACAAGCAGCAATGATCTTTTTGGACAGCAGTGGCTTTCTTCTCGCAAACCTGCCATTCACATGATTGTTGTTCAGTTTTCTCCTGATGGTGGATTCATGAATATCAACATTAGTCAATGTGAGAGAGGCCTTCAGTTGCTTAGAAGTTACCCTGGGGTCCTTTGTGACCTTGCTAACTATTACATGCTTTGCTCTTCTTGTGATTTTTATTGGTCAACCAATCCTGAGGAGGGTAACAATGTATTGAATTTCCTCCATTTGTACACAATCTATCTGACTGTAGATTGGTGGAGTCCAAACTCTTTAGAGATGGTTTTTTAACCTTTTCCAGTCTGATGAGCATCAACAACTCTTTTTTTTATTTTATTTGAGGTCCTCAGAAATCTCCTTTGTTCATGCAATGATACACTTCCACAAACATGTGTTGTGAAGTGCAGACTTTGGTAGATCCCTGTTCTTTAAATAAAACAGGGTGCCCACTCACACCTAATTGTCATCCCATTGGTTGAAAACACCTGAGGTTAACATACTGTACTTTTGACACTCACAAATATGTCCTTTTGGATAATTTTTCTCCATAAATAAATGGAATAAAAGTATAATATTTTTGCCTCATTTGTTTAACTGGGTTCTCTTGATCTACTTTTAGGACTTGTGAAAAATCTGATGATGTTTTAGATCATATATATGCAGAAATATAGAAAATTCTAAAGGGTTCACAAATTTTCAAGTACCACTGTAAAGCTCAATAAGAGTCAAAAATCCAGAATATAATATATGACAGTTTACCTTTTTGTATTAAATTCTGAACACAAATGAACTTTTTCAAGATATTGTAAATTTTCTTACACTAGTATGTGAAAAGTCAAAAATGTGCCTGCCATAACTGACTTTTAAGTCCTTATAGCACTTTCTTATTATCAGTTATTAATCATAAGGCTCATTACCCATCACGTGTAGCATTTATTTATTTATGTCTGGAGCCTCTGATGGGTCCTTAGAACAGGGTTCTTCTGATCTTGTCCTGGAAGGATGGTGTTGAGGACAGTTTGATGATTTCCCTCCTCAGACACACATAGTAAACCTGCCAATAAACAAGTGAAATGAACCAGGTACAGTAAGTTGAGCAGAAAAATCATCAAACTGTGCTAGACACCAGCCCTCCAGAAACTTGTTAGAGTTGCTTTAGAATTTGGAGTTGCTTTAGAATTTTAGGTATTGATTTTAAGCTTGTTTCTTCCCTTAAACCTTCTCTCAGAATCTCTCAGAACATATTCTGGCGTTTGCATGAGCGGGGTTATCTGCTGGAAGACACTGTGGAGCAGTTACGCTGTGAGAATTGTCAGCGTTTCCTGGCTGACCGCTTTGTGGAGGGTGTGTGCCCTCATTGCAAATATCCCGAGGCCAGAGGAGACCAATGCGACAAGTGTGGTCGACTCATCAATGCTGTAGAGCTCAAGGTGTGAACTGAGATCTGTAGTGTTTTTAGAAAAATCCAAGTACTCTACTGAATACTATGACTGCATTACCATGCCCACAAAAATCCAATGTTTTAACATTTTGGAATATTTTCCAATCATTTCCAAATTTTCTAGATACAAAAAATATCTGTTCCCATCAAATTGGTGTCATTTTCATGTGTGGTCCCTAGGGCTGTAACAAAACAACATATTGTATCATAACATTGTGTTTTATCATTGTTTCATTATAGCATGGCTATATTAGCTCTTAGCTAGCATTTTAGATTGAAATGCTCTTAAACAACCAGAAACATGTCTACATGGATCCGTGAAACCTCCTGTTGTGAATTGTAACTAACAAATATTGTACCTTTGTAATATTGTCTGCTCAAATCGGCTGATCATGAAAACATGTCACACTGACTTAGGGGACATTTCTATGTGCTGAAATTTGTATTGAATCAAGGTGCCATTGTACAGAAACAAATTTTGAATTCTGTAAACTGTTACAACCCTAGTGGTTGCAGAAAATATATCCAATAATTGACTGCAATGAGCATGCTCTAACAAGTTTGTGTATTTTATTTTGCTTTACACTTAACTGCATATGCACATCACTGTAATCATAATCCAGTGATAGACTGAGTAGGTCATCAGGTAGGTTCTGTGAAAATACCAATAAGAACAATTAAGAATTGTTCAGAATTTTGATCTAGTCTGGGAAAACTGGATAACATATTTCAAACACTGTTTAAAGCAGCTTTTTCAAGGACTTCTAAAAACATTTTATCACTACTACACTCCTGAATATGAAGAGTAACAAGAACAGCTTTAAACAATAAAGCACTCAATAAGAGAGAAAAATTGTTGTCATCTTAAGATGTAATGGGTAAAAGGGTTATTGAATGTGAGAGTGTCTGTTTTTCATTTCAGTTTCACTGACATTTGATTTGATATGATGAGGAAATTGCATGTCATGATTTCTTGATTTCTTGTAAGAATATTTCTTGATGTTCTTGTAGGAGCCGCAGTGTAAGGTGTGCCGGCAGACTCCTGTTATTCGGTCCTCTAAACACTTGTTTCTGGACCTGCCCAAGGTTAGTGAAGTATATGTAATAGTTCTTCAACAATTGAGTAGTGACATTTCTTTTGAATTATTTATTGTTTGCTCATTTCAGCATATGATTTAACTAGATTGTTTTAATTAGTCTTGCAGGACAACATGCTCTCATACTAAGGGGGACAACCATAAGAAATTTTAGGATAAAAACAGTGGGAATGTAGACTTATCAGGGTGGAATGACACTGAATTTGAAATTTCTAAACCACTGTGACACCTTTTGAAGGAGTCTTCATTGAAAGTAATGAGTGATGGTGCAATGCTAGACAAAAACAAGACTCCCAGTAGCCAGTAGCTGTAACAAAAGTTAGCTTGAGTGAAATGTCTACCCAGAAAACTGCAATTAAGCATGTAGATTTGTGTCATGTGTTCAGAGAACATAATACATGCTGTAACAATAAACAGTCCAGCACCAAACGTCTACCAGGTTGTCCCTAGATGTGTATTCTCATTAAATCAGGTCTGTTTCCACGAGCTGAAAATAGGTAGAGACTTGGAGTACAGAGTGATCTTTCAAAATAAAGAAAGAACAATCGATTGTTTACTTCTGTTTTTTTAGTGTTTTCCATAAGATGATAAACACTTAAAATATACCTGAGATTATAATGTTTAAAGCATAAAAATGTTGAATAAAATTGTTAAAATATTTGTATATTTGATTTGCCCAAGAAACAGTTGTTATATCTTGCAAAGTGCTACTGTTAGAAAGAATGGAGCATCTGCCAACCAAACCTGCATATGTTGAGTTTGGGCTGAAAATAAGTTAACATTCTTTACAAAAAACAAATTCAACATGTCATTCTACACATTTTTTTCTAATAATTTGCTTAATTTAACACATTGGGAAAAATCTAACATATAATTTTTGTTACATCCTTTGTACAGGCCACATATGTTTATTTAATCCAGAATGTTACATCCAGGAAAACCACAGTGCTTGTGCACTAAAATGTGCAGATGTTTATTCTCTGAAGAAAATGTAATAAGATGCCTAACCTTTTGCGTAAGACAGGATATATATATATATATGAGATATAAAAACCCTTAACCCAATATTATTGTTATGTATTATTATTTAGAATATTGTTAATTATTAGTGTATTACAAAAATGAACTTGTGTGTAGTGCCCTATTGATTGTAATTTTACTACAGTACTGAAAAGCCCCGCATTTTCTATGGACACGTGAACTTTATTCTTTGGTAACTCATTTAATTTGAGTTCCAATCCATATAATTGCAAAAGTCATCAAAGAATAGTTAAAGAACATGTTTTGAGTGCATGAGGATTTTGTCTTTGTTAAGGGAAGATTTACTAATACCCTGTGTGTGTGTGTTTGTGTGTTTGTGTATTTGTGTGTTTGTGTGTTTGTGTGTTTGTGTGTGTGTGTGTGTGTGTGTGTGTGTGTGTGTTAGCTGGAAGGTGAGCTGGAGCAGTGGCTGGAGAAATCTACCAGTTCTGGTGACTGGACAGCTAATGCTAAGCACATCACACGCTCGTGGGTAAGAGATGGTCTCAAGCCACGCTGCATCACAAGAGATCTTCAATGGGGGACGCCTGTACCACACCCAGACTACAGTGACAAGGTAGAGGGAGAATGTGTTACATATTCTAACATATAAACTATAAAATATAATGGTAACATTAACAACATAACATCAAATATTAGGTATAAAGCCAAGAACTTTCATGAAAAATGTCATAAAAAAGTTAATTTGTGTTCATAATTTAATTCTCAAAGGTAAATTCATATATTTTATATTCCCTACATGTAAGGTGATGCATTTCAAGCTTTTTTGTTTTCATTTTGATGCTGTTTGAATAGTAATTTACTCAAACTTGAAATAAAATATTCTAATCATTTGAGCTTCTGATCAACAGTAAAATGTATATGTAATTAATATAAAATGACAGTTTACCTTTTAGAATTACATTATGAGCAAAAAATTACTTTCATGATAATTATTTTTTATGTGGCACTGTTTAAATACATAATCCTGTTGCTATAATGAGAACAGCCAAATATAAAATTCAGTGTGTGTGTCTGAGTGAGAGAGAGAGAGACCCCTCCCCTCAATACTGTTTATTGCACATGTGCCCATCACTGTTGTCATCATCCACTGTTGGCAGCATATTAGAAACAGCTAGGTTGAAAAAAAATATGTATGGGTCTTGCCTTCTTGTCTTAATCGTAAATAGCTGACACGCTGTCAACCTACCTGCAGAGCAAATAATCTTAATGAAAGCTTGTGCTTTTTCTTTAATTTTAAATTACTACACTTGATTAGCTTGCAAAAATGATGGTATTAATTGTTGTTCCTGACACGTTTGGCTCACACGGATCGGTATTGATTTTTAAGATATGTGCACATGGGCTCTTTATGAGTGGAGGTGATTTCACACTAATAACTGATATCACTTACAAACCTGAATCTGAAGTTTAAGGCAGAAAACGTCAAAGAAAAATGGCAATAAGGTGTGTAATATAAGCCTGCTTGGTAATTTGTTGTTGTTCTTGCGCCTGATATGTTATGTCAATATTTTCATTTAGGTATTTTATGTCTGGTTCGATGCTCCCATTGGCTATCTCTCCATAACGGCCAACTACACTAGTGAATGGGAAAAATGGTGGAAAAACCCACAGCAGGTGCTCTTATCTTACCTCCAAGACCATTTTCAACACTTCTGAATAATTTCAGGTTTGTTTAATATGCTGTTCATGTATATCTCCTCCAGGTGGAGCTATATAACTTCATGGCAAAGGACAATGTGCCATTCCACAGTGTAGTGTTCCCCTGCTCTCTGCTCGGAGCGCAGGACAACTACACTCTTGTGAACAACCTCATTGCTACAGGTGACTGACATCCACTCACAGTCACAGATGCAGTAAAAGCAGTAGCACAGAAATATGCCTTACCTGATTTTACTGTGAAGATTTTAAATGTGAGCAAAATATAGAGTGCTTATGGTGCAGAAAATGAGAAAAACTAATGTAATAAATATAATACAATGAAATAACCCTGGCAAGTTTATGTCTGCTGCACAGGACATCTGAAGTTTAAGGAAAAAATATTATTATTTATTTTTTCACTTGATATAACAATTAAGTATACATTTTTATATGAAGTCCAACACATATTAAGACAGGCACAGGTATCCTCACACAACAATATTTTCCACTCATGCACACACACACATACACACAATCTTAAACATAAGCATAAATATACAATCCAGTTAAAATAATGCAAACATTTTTATTTCTTTTTTGCATGCAGAGTACTTGAATTATGAGGACACTAAATTCTCAAAGAGCCGTGGTGTGGGTGTGTTTGGTGACATGGCTAAAGACACTGGCATTCCATCTGATGTTTGGCGTTTCTACTTGCTCTATCTGAGACCTGAAGGTCAAGACTCTGCTTTCTCATGGTCTGATATGGCAATAAAGAACAACTCTGAACTGCTCAACAACCTGGGCAATTTTATCAACAGGTAAAAAGAAACTCAAAAGAAAGTCCTGCTTTATGTAGATTGCTCTCACTGAATGTCTTATGCTTATGCACATACTCACACCTTAACATAAATGAAATTTAGACATAAATATCTAAACCTAGACTCAACAGACCTGATCCCACAGCTCATTATGAACTAGATGAGGAGTTGTGGGGCAGTTGAATCTGTGCAGTGTTGTTGTCTACCAGGATAAAGAAGATTAATAAATACTGATATTGACCCATGCGAACACACTTGCATTCAAAAGTATTTTTTTTTATAATATAAAATCATTGTTTTGCAGATATATGGAATAATTCTAATATTGGACATGTTTCAAACAATTTCCAGGAAGTTAGGATGATGAAGCAACCTATAAATGATTCCTTAATAACTGAAATCTGTATAGCATCAACAATTAATGTAAAATAAAATATCCAGATATGGTTCATTTTCAAAACCAATTATCCAGATAAATGGATAATTACAGTTTATTTTGAATAATATGCTGCTATTTACCACTGTTTTTGTCTTCTACTTCTCATTGTTACTTAAGCACTTTAAATTATTTTTAAACCACATTTTGACATTTAAGTGTCAGCAGGTTTTCTTTGACTATCCTGCTTTATGTTATGAAACAACCACTACACTTGTGTGTGTAATTGAGATGAATATAACTTTTTGCTTTCTCTCTGTCTCTCTCTTCTCTCTCCCTTCTCTCTTTATTTTCTCTCACTCTCTATTTTCTCTCTTCTCTTTCTGTCCTCTTCTCTCGCTTCTCCTCTATCAGGGCAGGGATGTTTGTTAGTAAGTTTTTTGAAGGCTGTGTGCCTCAGATGGTGCTACAGGATGAAGATAAACGTCTCATTGCTCAGGTGCAGTGGGAACTCAAACAGTACATCCAGTTGCTGGACAAAGTCAGGTTTTTTTTTTTTTTTTTGTTTTTTTTTTTTTTTTTTTTTTTACTTTTTAGGTTTTTATATCATAACCATTAATGCCAAACTTACATTTGTAGATTTACTAGCAAGACTGACCTATAAAAGTGTAAAAAACTGTCAAAGAAATGATTCATAGAAAAGGGCTGTTTTTAGCTGTATTCCCCATAGAGCAGGATTGTTTTTCCCTGTACAGGAGGCCCAGTGACGAGCACAATTTGGTGATTTCTCTGCTCAAACATATCCATTACACTGGGCAATTAACAGATAAGTTGAATTAGGTTTGTTTGAGCAGGAAAATCATTAAACTCTCCTGGACTCTGGCCCTCAGGGTGTGAGTTGTGTCCGTGATAATGGGGGCTCCCCGGCAAACAAATTAAACTTGGCCTGGGAGGGGCGGGGTTGGGTCTCCTGTGAATGAAAGAACACTGACAAACAACTGTGGGTGTGAGTTGGGCTGGGGGCCCCTTAATCACATATGGAGGAGTTCCCTTTGCACTTATGAGGGGTACCAAACCCATAGCCTCCCAATAATTTGTCCATTGCTGGCCCCCCAGAACCTATTGAACACAACATGTGGTTTGGACAGGACTATCTGTTGTTTTGCATATGAATTTTGGATTTATAGCATTCTGAAACAAAAACGGAGTAGTAGACTATTAGCTTAGTAACATGATCTTTTTTTGTGAAAAGCCAAGTGCAGATATATTTTATAAAGAATATAGAGGATATGCTTTTAAATAATATAGAAATGTGTGGATGGCAAAGCTGAGTACAAGAGTGTTTAAAACTTGTTTTTGAAACTTTGTAGTCCAGAATAAACTTGATTGTGAATAATTGGATACGTTAAAACACAAATGATATGAGGTTTAGACACATGAAGTCTTGTGCAGAAGTTTGGACATGTGTGAAAATGTACATGTTTTATTGATTTTGTAAACGAAAGTAAATTAACATCTATAGAGAACAAACTTCTGCACATTTAATACACAATTACTCTTTAGAAATTACTCTGACCCTAACTGGGAAATCCCGGCCAAAGTTGCTGGGTAACTTATTGAGATAATGTGTTGCTCAGTCTCAATCATATTAGCAACAAAAATAAGCGTAATTTTGTATTAAATGTGCAGAAGTTTGTTCTCTATAGATGTTAACTTACTCTCACTTACAAAATCAATAAAACATGTACATTTTCACACATGTCCAAACTTCTGCACAAGACTTCATGTGTCTAAACCTCATATCATTTGTGTTTTTAATGTATCCAATTATTTGTTTTATTACTGTAAATGAAGATAATAGTCTCAAATATATATTTTTTTATTTGTATTTTTTATATAAAAACATATACCAAATTTGCAGACTTTACCTGAAAAACACCTCAAATCCTGATGTAGAACTACTTTTTCCATGGAGATACACAAGCTTGTTGGGTGTCATTCAGTTCCTGAACTGCGTTTCTTCATTGTAGAAATGTGTTTGAGCTCATGTATCCATCCACCAAGCATAAGCCAGTCAGATGTCTTCAGATGATGTAAACGGTGCGACTTGAGCTGCCGTTGTCTTGCAGTATTAATTTCTGGTACATTTGGGTTTGTTTGGATTAACTGTTAATTATTTCTTATTTATTAATGTCTTGTGACACAAAGAATTGAGTTTTAGCATGCTATATTTCAGAATGCTATATCTCTGTAAGTATAAGAGATAACTGGCTGAAATTATATGTGAAGATTCTTTTAACAGTACTTATACCAAAAATGACTTTGGTTGGGTTTTCCCAGACAGTTATATGTAAATATAAAAAATATTGTGTTGATTTTTTCAGTGCATTGAAACCAATGAGTAGAAAATTGCACAAAACATTTGTCCCCTGTAGAAATTAATTGTTGCTTTTCTTTGCAGAAAATCAATCAAATGTGCATATGTGTGTGTTTTCAACACAAAACTGTTAGGAGACTTAAGTTATCATCACCAAAAAATCTTTCCAGTGCACATGTATTTTAAATATTTTAAGTTATACAGTCTCACTTAATGACCGTTTTGACACCTTTTCTCACACCCAACCTTCAAAGGTATGTCTTCAGTAATTATAATAAGGGAACATAAAGTAACAGATTCTGTTGCATTTCATTTTCTTTTATCTTATGCATATTGAATTTAATATAATATATTTGAACTCTACTCACCCAGTCCTGACTCCAGACATATACATTTATTTTAGTTTTCTGCTCCTTTTAAGGTACACAGTTTGACCTTAAGTTGTGTCTTTTCAGGTTTATGTTGTTAACACCTTGTTGAACAAAAATATTCCTGTGTAGTAACTTTTTTTATTGTTATTTTCCAGACAGTGTAGAGAGACAGATACACAGTAATTAGTTTCTGTCTCTAAAACTGAGAATGGTCAATAGTGTTGGGACAATATAATATTATTGGCTCATTAAAATTATGTAGAATAAAACATCTGTAGTACAAGCCAGTTTATTTAAATGAAAAAGTAATTCCACTTTTAATTACAGTAATTACACAGTTATTTATTCAGTTATAAAAAAGACTGAGTTTTGATCATGTGTTTGAAAATATGACTGCTTTGTATGATGACTTATATTTACTTGTTAAAAATATGTTATGGCTAAAAGGCAATTTCCCATCAGGGGTTACATTTTTAGTGTATATTAATGTTCTAAAAATACCCCTGAGCACTGAGGATCAATCTGGATTAGACAGGATGTTTCCATGCGCACTGAAATAATATTTAGTGTCTTAATGGTATTTATAGTTCTGTGGATATAGTTAAATGTTGTGCTCAGTTTATATATAAAAATATTTTAATATTTATTTTTAAGAACCTCAATATTTATAAAAGTTTATTTTGGTAGAAAATTAAGCAGATGGTGTGGTCTGTTTTTCAGTAGCTTGCATCAAAAGATTATAAACAAAATAATAATGGTTTATTCATATAATCTGCAGTTAAATTAGGCCATGCAATTTTAAGTGTGTTTAATGGATTTATTTATTTTAAAGGGGATTAAAATAATAATAATATATATTTAAAATAATTTAACAAAAGATCATTGAAAGTGACTTTTATTTATTTTGAAATACATAGACTTTGTGGTACACTATATATGAACATGTGACACTTGTCCCCTAAAGGTCAAAGGTCAGTATCAAAAATAAATAATAGAAATAATAATTGCAACTGAAAGAGGGTTTAGAAATATGAAAACAGATTTTTGTTAAGCATATTTCATAATGCTTACCATAAATATCTGTCTGCTCTTTTCTTATTGGTTGTTGCCAGGATCCGTGATGCCCTAAAGTGCATTCTCAACATCTCTCGCCATGGCAACCAGTATATCCAGGTTAACGAACCCTGGAAGAAGATCAAAGGAGGAGACGACGACAGGCAAGTGAACATGATCTGCCATCTTGTGGGACCAGTCAGTGTGATCACAGTCTTGGGTCACTTCATTCAGCGCCAAGGGGACTTTTTGCCTATAAATTTTAAAGCTGTTTTTTTTTTTTTACAAAGACATATTTAAAACATATGAACTGGTAGATATATATATCTAAAGTTCCCCCGTAATAAGTAACAATACAATAAATAAATTAATAAATAACTAGAAATTATCAAAAAAAAATCTGAATATGGTTTAAAAAAAGTTTAGTTTAATTCAAATGGTAAACTCATATGTTATATTCATTACACATAAAATGAGACTTTAAGCCTTTTTTGTTTTTTTTTTACTGTTGATTAGTATGACTGAATAGCTCATACAAATCCAGAATCTCAAATTATTAGAATATTTCATTTTGAATAAATTACTATTCAAACAGTATCAACATTAAAACATAAAGGTTTAAAATATGTCACTTTATGTGTAATGAATATAAAATATGACTGTCTCCAATCTCTAATTCTTTTTTTCTGAGAGTGAAGCTGATATGGTTTGCGTGTGTGCGTGTGTATGTATGTACTATAGGCGACAAGCAGGCACAGTGACTGGTTTGTCGGTGAATGTGGCATGCCTCCTTTCGGCAATGCTGGAGCCATACATGCCTATGGTCAGTCAGACCATCCGTGCCCAACTGCAGGCGCCAGCACACTGTGCCAGTGCCATGCTGTGTGCTGATGGAGCCTTTCTCTGCACCCTGTCAGCTGGTCATCGCATTGGCACGGTAATGACAGTGTAATTTCTGTTTTTTAAAGTTTGGTAAATTTGAGTTCACTACTGAAATATTGATATTTGATTTCAGAATGGGTCGCCACTGTCAAAGTAAAAGCCTTGTTTCTCTGTTGTGTGTGTGTGTGTGTGTTTGTTTGTTTTTTACATGAAACCCCTGTTTCCTTTATATTGTGTTAAAAAATATGACTGATTTAAATTCTCCAGATTTGCTTTTAATATTTCCTTCTGATGTGATCTTGCATTACTTGTTCAATAGCATTTTTTCTTGCAGTGTAAAATTACAATTTCAAAGATATATGATTTTGTTCCAACACAGACAAGGTATGCAAATATATATATCAAGTCTTTTTTCCCCATCTGATTTTCCTCCTCCAGGTTAGTCCATTGTTCCAGAAGTTGGAGTCTGAGCAGATTGAGGCTCTGAGGAAGAGATTCGGAGGACAGCAGGTGTGTAAAATCCTGCCACTGCTTGGTTTTAAAATGGGAAAAGTGCAGATTTCCTTCAATGTCATTTGACAAAAAGGTGTGATTAGTAGTTTGTTTTGATGAACAGTCATGATACAGTGACAGGTCCTCATGCAGGATAAGGTGTCTAGATATTACATCATTACAGGGTGAAACAACAAGCGCCATACACACCTGTTGCAACATTTCAAGCTCCATTCAGGACACACAGCATCAGTTTTTGCTACAGCAAAAAGAAACCATTTTTAGAAAACAAATGTACAATATGCACGTGTACTTTTCCCCTTACTCTCAGTTCATACATTCAGGGCTAGTCCTGGGGCAGCCACGGCACTCTTCCAGCAAATTCTGCTTCAAGCTTTAATGTTGTCCTTCTCCTGTCTTATTTCTCTTCACTTTAACCCTCTTTTCAGCCTGAGGACGAGACCCCTGAAGGAAAGGTAGATCTTACTGCAACTGTTGCATGCTTTTGTGTCTCCGCACTGCCACCTCCACTTATGCGCCAAGCGTGAAATTGATCTAGCGACGACGTCTGTATTCAGACCGCAGCAACGCTGGGATCAAAGCCCAGGACTGTCAGTCACTGTGTTACCTTATAATTTTTTTTCTTCTTAACTTGGAATACCATTTGCCTCTGGGCAAGTAGTAAAAAAAGAAGTTAATCTAAAATACAGATTTTAAACAAACTGCCATCTGTGCAGATTGGCCTTTTCATTAGCATAAGAGAAAGAAATGGCGATTTCACAGCCCCAGTGAGCACTAACGTTTGCTAAAACCTCTGCATGTGTGTGGTTTTTCCCCTCAAGGTTTACTAATTGTTTGCTTTTGTGAAATTACATTTTGCAGCAGTCTTTTTCAATTACATTTGCTTACATTTGACTTGACAACTGGTGTGTTGATATGAACATTCATGTTTTTTCATGTGATGTTTACAGTTCTCAAGAAAATGTGATTTTAAGTTGTTTGAGGTGCAATGTATGTGTTCGCCTTTCTTGGTTAGGTCCCCAGCAGTATGGTGAATACTGCTCAGTCCAAACCTCCCACTGGTACCGCAAGTGTGAGTGCAGCTGAACCAGAGAGAGCCAAACAACTGGCTGCCGCAGTGGCTGAACAGGTCAGGACACATGCAAACAATTCAATTTAAGTTCTCTAAACATCTTTACATTTTCTTCTTAGTATTTTCAACATAAAGTGTGATTTAAGAAAATTAACAATTTTCAGACTGTTCAGGTCATATTCTATATGTATGGGCAGGTACTTAGTGGCTTCGTCATTTATGTTGAGAAAAGTAAATATGTAGTGTGTGTGATTGTTTGTATACATATATATAACTGATATTATTTACTCCTAACTTGTATCAAGAGTTCAAACCCATTTTTTATTTATAGTGTAAATATATTTTTATTTACTTTGTTCATTTATCAGGGTGACAAAGTGCGTGCTCTGAAGGCTCAGAAGGCAGAGAACTCTGTGATCACGGTGGAGGTCACCAGACTCCTTGAGCTGAAGAAGGAGCTCTCACTCGCTGAAGGCAAAAACCCGGAACCCTCCCCTCGGAAGGGAAAGAAGAAGTGATGAAAGAAACGGCAGGAATGAAGATACCATCCTTTGGGCATGTGGGAGGAGGTACATGATGCAGGGATATTTGTGAAACATGGGATTGCTCAAGAGGAAAAATGAAGCCGTAGCCAGCTTTTACAGAGAGCCAAGATGACTATTTTAGTACAAACACTGTACAGCTGCAATCGTAACTAAAACCACCGTGTGTAGTAAGGCAATCCCTTCTTGTTATCTCCATATACTTCATACCACCAATATTTAGCCACTCTGAAAATCTGTACCAGTCTGTCTTTTTAAAATTCAATAAAATATATGCATTCGTACGTGGATTATTCTTTATTATTCTTTAAATATTGTGTGATACCTTATAGAATTATAAAGACAACTTATAAAATAACCAGACTTGTTTATTTGTTTCCAAATTTTATTAATAAATGTGTCAAATACAATAGAGTAGATACAAAATGAAATTCTAACAGTTGTTTTACAATGTAAATACAGCAATTGCATGCATATTTTCATTATTACACAATATTACATTGTTACAGTATGAGATATGGTTATATATAATGCTAAATGATTTACATAGGCAGATAAAATAGAAAAATAAGCATGGATCAGAGTGAACTACACATTGTAAAGAGCTAAATCTATAAAAAAAGACAGATTTTAAGAAAATAAGTGAAAACAAAATGAATAATACACTCAATATTTCTCGCTGTTAATCCATACATACACGCTTAGAGGCCTTGGCTTGAGCTGAGCTTAAGAAAATAATAACAAATATCGCAAACGCAGTCATTCTCAAAAACATTCCTGAGCTAATAATCTCTGTACTAGGCGTGGCTTTATAATATTTATATTGTGTGTAAGCCCTTTATTTATTGATGGTAAAACATGATATTGAACTGCATCTCCAAATGGGTTACAATGAAATGCACTTGGATTCTGTACTTACAACCATTTTACACTTCTGCAAGTCTTGTTCCAAGGGTAAACAGACAAATAATAAGCGCTCAGTTTTAGAGATCAAACGCAACCTCATTATAACTGTACTGAGTATTTGCCAGTTACACCCACCCCAGGAGTTTATTACTATCTTATAAGCTGTCTCTGCTTTACACATTCATATTCAGTTGTCATGCTAATTCAATAAGCAATGTGTTGCGGTTACTGTGTTAAGGAAAAAATGATTAAACCTAGAGTAAAATACTTGCGTAGCAAACTGTGTATTAAATTACAAATAAGGTGCCTGATACTGAAGCTTCATCCAATAGCAGTAACTCCAAATCTGGGGTCCATTTATCGTTCTAAGGCTAAATCTGACTTTCACATCATGCTTTCTCTTTCATTTTTGAGGGAGACTCTTAATGAATCCTTCTCTTCCCCCAATTCCCACATGTCTTTTTCCCCTCTCTTCTTTCTAAATGTGCACTTCATGGTGACCACTGAACTCATTTCTACTGATTCCTTTGTTCATTTAAATCTTTCTCCCCCATTACCCCTTTCTGCCCTCCCACCCTTCTTCATCCCTCACTTCCTGGTGTTGACGAGCCTCTCGATGAGAGCGCGACGTGTTCGCTGGACCTCTTCCCCGAGCCGTTCGATCTCCGCCTTCAGCCTCTCGTTCTGGTCGGTCAGCTCTTGCACCTTCCTCTCGTTCTCCTGTTCACGCTCCTTCCGGCTTTTCTTCCCCGAAGGAAGGGAAGACAGGGCGTTTCCCCTCTTCCGTTTTCCAAGGCGCTGGGAAGAGGTGGAGGAAGCCGAAGCTGGTGGAGAGAGGGTAGGAGGTGAGGAAGGAGGCGAGCAGTTGAGGGAGGGTGATTCTGAGGCCGAGGATGAGGAGGAACAGGATGAAGAATCAGGGACAGTGGGTAGGTCCTCCTCACTGCCGGCCGGAGAGGCGGGTTGGGGGTGTGGGGAGTGCTGGTGGTGATGGTGATGGTAGCCTCCGGTTACCATTACTGCCCCGGTTTCCACCAGCCCGACTCCGCCTTCGCTCAACAGTTCGAAGAACTCTGGCGGCAGTAAGTCTCCACCGCCACCGGAGCTCCCCGCTTCTCCCGCCCCACGGCGCTCCTCCTGTGGTGGGGGGCTCAGGCAGGAGCCTGGTGGGTGGCTGGGGAGTGGCGGCTGCTCTTCCATCACACGCTGCACCCCCTCCCCCCACACCTGCCCCTCCGTCAGCCAGGTGAGGGAGCAGCTCTCCAGAACGTCTAGGAACTCTGGCTCCTTCTGCAAGCAGGACAAAGCAGAAACAAACAAGAAGACATAAGAAGACGCCATACCAACAAAGAAAATTAATTTAGCCTATTTGTTTTTTTTTATTCCGTACGCAACACTGTTCCCTCCAAGAGTGCATTTGGATAAAATCAACTTTTGCCAAATGTTGTCATTGCTGACCAGGTACTTCCTCGACAAGCGACCCTTCAATGGGAACAGTGGTGTACGGTTCAAAAAAGCAGGTCATCAAAAGCATCAAATGCATTTACGGAGCACAGAAAGGAGGGAGAGCGTAACATTTGGAGGCAGAAGAGCAGAAAGATGGCAAGACGACGCGTTCGGCGTGACTGACCTCGGCGCAGGGCGGGGCACGTGTGTGCTTGGCCCCACCTGCGTCGGAGCCCAGTATATCCTGCAGGTCCTCATACCACGCCTCCAACTCTGCACCACACAGCGGCCCCACGCCAGGGGGGTAAAGCCACTCCGCAGTCATCCTTACCAATCAGCCGCTAACGCACAGACACGATTCGATACGCTTCCACACCCAGCACAGCAGACCTGGCCCAGATAAAAATAAATAAATAAATATATAATTTTTTTTTTTTTTTTTTTTAATTTTAGAAAATGGGGAAAAAATGTCTACAAATGCTGTTGCTAGGTCACAGCGTGAACGAGGTGTCTCAGCAGCTCCACCAAAAACAAGCTCACATGCAGTAGCGTAGTGTGACTAGCAGCAAAGGTTAGTGGAAGAATATCGAAATTGCAGTGACCCATCCTCACCAAGATCAAGACTGACAGATTAAGGCGTTTGGTGCTACAAGGCCACTCGGTGGCCAGAGGGAGTTACTGCAGAAAGCACAGCAGTCCAACAGTAGCCATTCTTTACTATAAGAAGCTGCATGCACATGCCACAGATTAAAGGTAGACAACAGTGTAATGCTCTAAATCAACTTTAGCAGAAAAAAAACATTTGCAGTTCAATAAAAAAAGATGCAGTATATACTAAATCAGACTCGAGTCTAAGAATTTCTAACTTGGTCAGGCATTGCAAACATATTACTTGTTTGTTTAATAATAAGAAAATGAGTTTTAAAAATGCAGAAAACATGCTTACCTTTAAAGCGTTTCTTCTTAATCAAGTGTGGTTATGGGTTGTCGGCGATATTTTGTCCCAGAAATTCTGTAAAATAATGATAAAATCAATTACAGTAGATATTACATAAAAAGAGATGGGATGTAATATGCCATAAATTAATCTTTATTCATTTGGTGAATGCCAGGCAAACTGCATTAATAAAGTCTAGTTTTCTCTCCAAGAACAGCTCAAGATTTTCTCACCCAAAATTATTTAACATGTAAAACCTGAAAATGTGTTTGGAGGAAGAGATGTATAAACGTTAATTGTGGTAGAATTGTCCTAGAAGTTAATCAGTGAGGTTTATTGATTGTTTAGTTTCAGAATAATAAAGCAAGATTGAGGTCATTGGGTTTTTATGTAAACAAAAGGCGCATTGGGCTCCCACTGGCGCCCCCTGCAGGAGTCTCAAATCACAGACTAAGAGCTTTCAAAACAGCTCGTCCCATTAAAGGACTTCCTATAAGGGCTGATACTCATCATATTCAGTGTCCTCACAAATACTGTCTGTCATCTTTCAAAAGCCAAAACATTAAAGTCAATAGTGCAAAGACGTATTTGAGATGTAGTTTCCTTAATGGATTCTTCACTTTAAAATATGGATAATCCTATAACGCATTTAAACAGACAAGTGAATGTGAGTGATTTGTAAAATAAGCTGTTTCAGGTTTTATCTGGTAGTTAATGATAGATTATGGAATGGTTAAAAGCAGCCTGCATTTGAGGTCCAATGAATAATTCGCTCAAACTGAAATAATTGAGAGTTAATCATAAAAAGCTTTATTTTCAGAGATCTCTCCTCACTAGAATAAAAACGTGAATCACTGTGATTGTCCGAGCTGATCTGGTTAAATAAACTGAAAGCCAGCCAATTACGTCATGGAATCAAAGTACAGGACTAGGGAAACAAAAGGAGAAGGGAAACGGGAAAAAAAAAAACAACTTAAAGTGACATAACACATCGACATCCTAATTAAGTATAAAAGTTCACACTTAATAATTAATAAGTTGAATTCATACTCCGGAGTCATAAACTCCTGTTTTGTTTAATGCTAGAATGAGTTACATAAAATAAGTGGCAACTGACTTTCAACTTCTTAGTAATACACAAAATAGTCAGGAAAATATGAGTTATGAGGGAAAAAATCTGAGATTGGATTAACTGACAACTAACATTAATGTAAACTTATCAAATATAAACACATTCATAATAAATGCCGAATAAAAAAAAGTCGAAAAGGTCTTGTTCATATTTTATCCTTTCAGTGAGAAAAGAGATGAGGTCTATAGAAAGTCCTGTCAGATTAGAGCTGGGAAGGGCAACTGTGCTCCAAAAACAGCCGCGGGAGAGCTGCCAAAACATGAGCACTCTGCTTTTCCAAAAGGAAAAACTGCACTTCAGAACAACAGCGCTGTGAAGAAAAAGTTCAGTAAAAACGAAACAAAGGACAATAGAGACAATAAAGGCACTTACCCTTTTTCTTTTATTATGTCGTTTTCTCGACTGTCTCGGACTCGGGGTTTGTATGTATTTTTGTTGAGATTGCTGATAGCTCATGTTAACCATTGTTCAGTTGAAGTCACCGAGTGTGAATTTCGGAAACTCCCGCAGACTTTTATACACGGCGACGCCAACCAAACCCCAGAGGAGGAGCTTTAGTCACAACCTAACCCAGATTAGTGGCGCTCTGTACTGATAGGCGCAGGCGCTGTCCACTCAAGGATAAGGTATGAAACACTTTTGCTTAGAGACATCCAATAAGCACGCGAGTTGAGGCAGAGTGGGCGGGGTTAGGAAGCTGTGCTGGTTGTGGCGCTGAGAGGAGTTTGTGTGAACAGAAAGCTGTGATGCAGTCCTAAGACGGGCAGGACGAATTTGGGGCGTAAGGGAGTCACATGAAAGGAATGATGCAATCGTTGGCAACCGGTTTCTAGTCGGAGATAAGACTAGCAGAAACCCGAGCATGTTTTATTAAACAGCCTTGTATTAAAAGGAAAACCAGACAAAATACCTTATAAGGACGTAAGAAAATGTATCCATTTTGCTTGCGTTCGCAATACACCCTTAAAAACAGAGGATATTATATCCGTACTTGTTATGAGTATCTGGGCAACGTATTTCTTTTTTTGCCCCCAGCGTTCTTTTTTTCATAAAGTGAGATAATAATCCAAGTGAAGTGTCGAACTGTTTTATCTTTGATGCTTTAAGTCGATAGGAATTACCGGGAAATAATGGAGAAATCACCCCCAATACACACACGCGAGTCTCTCTCTCTCGCGCACACGCGCGCGCGCACACACACACATATGAAAGTAAAATGTAAAAATCCTATTGATTAAATCTCATATTTAAAACTTCGCGCTTTGTGAACCACATCTGACTGTGCTGTTTCTGTCCAACACCATAACTCCAACTTCTCTTCTCTCATAAAGATAAAGGGATCGAGTCACTGAGTCACACGGATGTTGTTATCTTTTCAGCGGGAGTGAATTGGGGTCACTTTGGGCAGTAGACTTTAAACTTTGCTAATTTACAGGTCTCTTCTTCTAACATGTAAATGAGTACACGACTCTACTGTATCCTGCTTTGAAATGTACTTTTACAGTCCTGACATGTGTTGAACGCGCATATGTTGCTCTTCTGCTCTTTATCTGGGACATCGCGCTGTGGGGTGTGTATCTTGATCACCTCTTTGAGAGTGACCTGTAACTTCTGGCTAACTGAAGTGACCGGAGGATCATCTCGTTAGTATGCTGAAACTCTTCCAAACCTCAGAGTTTTTTAAGTGCTTCGACATGCGCGGCGCGGCGCGTGCGGTGTATTGCCTAGCAACAGCGCGAGTGGGACGCGCGCGAGCTTTTAGCGAATCGGAGGCTCACGTACTGTTTCCAGGAGCTCGCGAGCAGACGCGGCTCCCACGTCACGAACGCGCGGCTGTTGCTGTGTGTCCGCGCGCTCTCTCCCCGCCGCTAATGGTTATCACCTCCGAGCGCCGCACGCGATTGGCAGCTTAAGCCGTTATTCCCCAAAGTTGTGTTCACTCTCTCACACGGCGTGGTCTGGACACTACGAACGGGTGACTCCTGTTTTTGAAACTTTGAGGACGGACACACACACACATACAGAACGAGAGAGATGAAAAACACGCGGTACCGAAAGAACACAGAGCTTATCTAAGTCCACCTAGAGACAAATAAACACCTGGCCGCTTAGAGTTCAGTATTCCATTCATTATTCATAAAATCCATTTAGTATAATAAACAAAGTAATAGAATTTTGATCAGAAGTGATGAATAATGTTTTGCTTACATTTTACACTTTTTATTCACTGTCATATTGTCTTTTGTTTTGTGAAAAGGCATACTCTCAATGTCACTAAATACAGCATTTAATGTGATAAATGAGGTTTCTTTAGTCATACCTTTGACCGATTTTGGAGGGGGAAAAAACAAAAATGCGTCAGATTTGTTTGCCCGGGCAAATTCAGATATCAAATGAGCCATGTGATATTTAACAGGATTAAGTTATGTGTTTGTAGTTACGGGCATTAATGGGTTAAACACTAGGCGTATGCAACGCTGGGGATTTGCTGTGTCTTGTTTTTTCTTTGTTTTCTTTCTATCCTTTTCTTAATATTTGGCTGTGTGATGCAAATAAAACGACTACTTTGTAAACTTATCAAATGACTGAGAACCACATGGCTACAGAAGCAGGTGTGTGTAAGCACACATTTTTATGTTTTAGTAAATGTCTTTATAACACTGCATTCTTTACCGCCAATGCCCCCCACCCCCCTACTCTCTCTTTCACACACACACACACACACACACACACACCTCACTCTGTCAGACCGCTTTCAGTTCACTGTACAAAAATCACTTAAGTGGAAGTGAATTCCAGGTTATTGCAGTAAATTTAACAAAAACATTTGTTGTAATAGACAGATTGACGAATAGTTCTGTTCAGGGGCGTAGCACCAAATTCTGGGCCCTATTCACAAGGGGTACCACCACCCCATTATTGAATATAATTTTCTTTAATATTTAAAGAAAAATAAAATTCCACACTCCTCAAGTGCCTTCCCCCACTTGGGGCCCTGCTCACTCAGTCCCACTTTCACCCACTATGACGCCCCTGACTCAGATTGTGAAATAAATCATGATACAATAGACAAAAAGGCAATTCGTGTGTAACCTGTGGCCTTATTTTTTGTTCACTTTTGGCTCCTCCACCCAAAATGACAGGAAAACTGACTATAGTTCTGAAACCAATCATCCATACCTTCCTCATGTAACTGTGATATTAGTTGACCAGTTATGGCTACAAACGTGGATATAGTGAATCGGGTGATGTTTACTTTTATTTGTGACAGTGGTAACTTGTAAATGGTTTAAACTAAAGGCCTGTGTGCTGGGAGCTCGTGTTTTTTTTTCAGTTCAATGAATAGTGATCTCACACCCATGAGCGAGTCGTTATTTTGAGTTGTATGTGTAATACATCGTCAAACCAATTCACAGGTCCAATTGAATCGAACAATCTATTCACTATTAACACCAAAAGCTTAAATTTGAAACTTGAAGGTAGATGTATTAATACCTTGCTGCCTAAGTAGGTGACTAAAACAAATTCAGTATGCATCAATAATTTGGCAAAATACAGTTTGCTACTAGCTGTTAGTGTATCTTCAAAAAAGTTTTTTAAATGCTGCCATTATGTAAACATTAATAAGATAAGAAAATGATAATAAGATAAGAAATGCTTCCTAATCATGTTACATGCCCAAAGTTGTATCAAAATGAAATATTTACATAAAAGGCTGCATTTTAAAACTGGTCATTTTTCAAAGAGACACACAGTAAGCTGTCAGTGCATTTTGTGTCAATGCCTACTATATGTGTTTAAATGTGACTCTGTTACAAATGTTGGTAACGCTTTATAATAACTTTCATTAATAGCTCATTAACTAATGATTAATAACTGTAAACAAATCATTAGTTCATGAGAATTTCATTAACAAATGATTTACTAATGATTTACTGATGATTTGTTAACATTTTCAAAAATGAGTACAATCCTTAGTAACTACATGAATTGTCATTTGTAAACATTTGTTCATGTTCAAATTCTCATGAAACAATGATGTGTTCACAGGTATTAATAATCAGCCAATCATTAGTTAATGAGTTGTTAATGAAAGTTTTTTTTTAATCTCAGTGCTGCCTTCTAATGAACCTAAAACCATAATTTAACCAATGTAATTCCAATTTTTTTTCAAACATGAAAATATCCAAATCATGTGTCATTATTAACTCTTTGAAATAATCAATCTCACTTAAAAAAAAATACATAAAGAAGTTTGGGGAAAAGTGTGTTTTATGGTCAGTCACAAATGTGACTGGTATGATAATGTGTTGTACAGTCATGGCCGAAAGTGTTGGCACCCCTGAAAAGTATTTCTCCCAGAAAATTATTTCAATTACACATGTTTTGTTATACACATGTTTATTTCCTTTGTGTGTATTGGAACAACACAAAAACAGTAAAAAAAGGCAAATTTGACATAATTTCACACAAAACTCCGAAAATGGGCCGGACAAAATTATTGGCACCTTTTCAAAATTGAGGGTAAATAACTTTGTTTCAAGCATGTGATGCTCATTCAAACTCACCTGTGATAAGTAACAGGTGTGGGCAAGTTAAAAATCACACCTGAAACCAGATAAAAAGGAAAGAAGTTGACTCAATCTTTGCATTGTATGTCTGTGTGTGCCACACTAAGCATGGAGAACAGAAAGAGGAGAAGAGAACTGTCTGAGGACTTGAGAACCAAAATTGTGGAAAAATATCAACAATCTCAAGGTTACAAGTCCATCTCCAGAGATCTTGATGTTCCTTTGTCCACAGTGCGCAACATAATCAAGAAGTTTACAACCAATGGCACTGTAGCAAATCGCCCTGGACGTGGACAGAGGAGAAAAATTGATAAAAGGTTGCAACGCAGGATAGTCCGGATGGTGGATAAGCAGCCCCAGTCAAGTTCCAAATAAATTCAAGGTGTCCTGCAGGCGCAGGGTGCATCAGTGTCAGCTCGAACTATCCGTCGACATTTTAATTAAATGAAATGCTATGGCAGGAGACCCAGGAGGACCCCACTGCTGACACAGAGACATAAAAAAAGCTAGACTGCAGTTTGCCAAAATGTATGTAAGTAAGCCAAAATCCTTCTGGGAAAACATCTTGTGGACAGATGAGACCAAGATAGAGCTTTTGGTAAAGCACATCATTCTACTGTTTACCGAAAACGGAATGAGGCCTATAAAGAGAAGAACACAGTACCTACAGTCATATATGGTGGCGGTTCAAAGATGTTTTGGGGTTGTTTTGCTGCCTCTGGAACTGGGTGCCTTGACTGTGTGCAAGGCATCATGAAATCTGAAGGTTACCAAAGGATTTTGTGTTGCAATGTAGGGCCCAGTGTCAGAAAGCTGGGTTTGCGTCCTAGGTCATGGGACTTCCAGCAATTGATTTCAGTTATTTTTTTCCAAAGAGTGTGCAACCAAAGCCCATTTTTGGAGTTTTGTGTGAAATTATGTCAAATTTGCCTTTTTTTTCCTCTGTTTTTTTGCGTATACACACAAAGGAAATAAACATGTGTATAACAAAATGTGTAATTGCAATAATTTTCTGGGAGAAATACTTCATTTTCTGGAAAAAATTCAGGGGTGCCAACACTTTCAGTCATGACTGTATATTGGAATAATATATTTCTTATATGAAGTCATCAAAATTCTTGCGCATTAAAACTTTGTCACTGGTAGTACCCAGCAATGCCAGTATAGTGTTCTATTGCATCTATCACAAACCGTATATAATACTGATTTGAATATTGAGAGCAAAGAAAACACCCAACAATGAATGTATTTCTGCATTGTTACTTTACTGAAAAAACATGTATTGAAACATTCATACAACTTCATTGCAATATTTGAACTTATACTGTAGTGCAATATTTATTGTAACATTGCCATTGTAAAATTTTAGAGCAACAATCACAAACATAATTGTTTAGCTGTCATGTAACTCATTAACATTGAAGTAACATAGTGGTAACCTTTAAATAGATGTACCATGTAGAATATGCATTAACTAGCATCTAGTACCTAACATCACTACTGTCCCATTGCAGTAGTGATGTTAGTGATGTCAGGTACTAATGTTAGTAATGTCAGGTACTGATGCTAATGATGTCTGATACTGATCACTAACATCACAAACTATAATGTTGCATGCCTGGTCTGGAAAGTCACCAAGATTCAACATATCCAGAACTTAATGTAAAGTAAAGCTAACAGGAAGAACAGAATCAAAAGTTAAATATAACGAGAACTATGTATGTATGTATGTAAAGATGCACTGCATTATCCCAGTGGTCACTATTGTTGCAATCAACATGTTTAGTCATTATATGACCACACTAAACCAAGTTGAGCAATTGCAAATGTATATATAAATACTAAAAAATGTAAGGTGTATATCAAAAATTTTGTTTTAGCTATATGTTAACATACTTTACTAACCTTTTGTTTGGAAGCTTTGATATAGCCATCCTTTCCTCATGGAGCAAATAGCTCTGATCATGTGACAATTTTCACTAAGCATATAAAATAGCACATATTTCATGGAGACTCTTATATTTGCTGGATATGTATTGTTACATCATTCAGTAACATTTTAGAGCCTTACAAGTGAAAGAAAAAAAGGAACTTTTGTGACCGATGGGATTAAATGGGTTTTAAAAAAAAAAGTTGGGACATTGTAACATGTAAATAAATGCAAATGAAAACAATACACTGATTTACAAATCTCATAGAACCAGATTTTATTCACTGTAGAACATAGCACACATATCAGATGTTGAAAGTTTCATGAAAAAAATTTACTTATTTAGAACTTGATGGAGCCAACATATAAAAAATGGGACATGGGCAACAAAAGGCTGTAAAATATGTGGTCATGTCATGTCATACGCCATCATCGCTTCGCGATGGTAGGCTGCATAGACGAGTCACTTCTCTCCAATGCCTTCTATCTCTGGTTGCTTGTAGCAGGCTAGCACCTGATAATCCAGTCCACGTCTTGATGTTATCCATCCAGGTTATTCTTGGTCTTCCATGTCTTCTGAC